>JAQBSW010004025.1:0-74357 GCA_029291075.1 Eudiplozoon nipponicum
TCATGTAGATAGGTATATCTCACTAGTTGTACAATACAATATATCAATATCAGAAAGTTCGACTGAAAAGAATAATATATACATTATCAAATTAGGAACAATTAATGTATAATTCGAGTGTAACATTATGCAAAAATTGAGAACCATGACTAGCAATTGATTGTATGTAATGTTAACTAATTAGAAGAAATAGTGCATAACATTTCAATTATAACAATACAAAACTTGGAAATAAAAATCTCTAGAAAATCTGTTTTCGATAACAATTATCCTTGTCTTTTATTCAACCATGAGAAAGTATTATCATAATCAAAAGAATAACAAATATCAGCAGAATTGCAGACTTTTTCAAGTTCAGTAGATAAAGTTTTAAAAGACATCTTAGATGGAGGCATTTCTCTAAGCCCCTTCGGCAATTGGTTATAAATTTTGTAGATTTTCGAGAAAGAGAATAACTTGCTCGCTACATTCCCCACCAAAGGAGGAGATATTGCCAAATGTCCAGATCTAGTTCCAACTTCATGACTCTTTCTTATCGGAGTCATATAGGCACCAGTCCACTGGTTCAAATGGAAAACTTTTATACAATAACACATCCTCCGAAACCACAGTGATTGCAATGACACAAACTGTAATCTAGAGGCGTATATAGTGCAAGAAATAGGACTAATATGTTTCACAACCTTTCTTTGTACAGCTTCTATATTATTAGACAAACCCTTTTTTAATGGATTCCAAGTAGCGACAGCATATTCTAGTACCGGTCTAATCCATATTATATACATTTGAAGTTTTATATCATTTGATAAGATATTTCGATTTATTAGTGCCCATCTTTTCTTGGCACTGCCTACTATACTTTCAATATGTCTCTCAGCAGAAGCTGTACATTGAATAGTTATGCCTAAATCCTTAATTTCTTGCATAAGTTTAATCTCAAACACATCATTAATAACAGCATCATGAAAATAAACATAATTAAAGTTTGTTCTGTTCCCTATTTTTAAAGCTTTCGTCTTTTTATTGTTTATTCTCAGCCCTAGTGTGATCAAATATTTACTCAAATCATACAAATCTAATGTCACATTGTTTTTGGAGAATTCGACATTCTTTGGATCAATTGGGAAGATTATTTTTAAATCATCAGCGAATTTGCAAACTCGACCGTTAAGGATCTTAGTTTCCAAATTTGCAAATACAATTTTAAATAAAATTGGCCCCAAGCTTGATCCCTGTGGAACTCCACTCGTTACTCGTTTCGATTTTGATATCAAATCGTTTACTTGAATACTCATTCGTCGATTATATAGATAGTATTTAAGTAATCTAGAAATATTCGGATCAATATTCAACAAACTAATCGCATTCAAAATAGCATCAAAAGATATAGAGTCAAAAGCTTTTGAGATATCTATAAATACAATTAATGCATCTAACTTATTCTCGTCTAATGTGATTACATGTTTCCACATGGAAAGCATATTGGTAGTTGTCGATCTACCTTTCGTAAAGCCATGTTGACATAGGTCAAAATCAGCCGGTAACATACGTTCTAAATGATCTAGTATCAATCGTTCTATTATCTTCAAAAACGAAGGGATAATAGAGATTAATCTATAATCACTAGCGCACGTTGGCTTACTTACTTTTGGCAACGGCTTAGCTACTATCGTTAGTATATCGATTGGTAATTTCCCATTCTTTAAAATTATATTTATAAAGTTGCAGAGTACATTCATAAATTTTAAAGGTAATTGAAGCAAATTATCAATCGAAATACCAAGGTGATCTTTTTGTTTTTTTGATTTGATTTTTAACATCAATTTTATCAATTCATCACTGTCAATAACAAGTCCTGGTTCCTGGTCTCCCAAAGAATCAGATGGTTCTATAAAATCTCTCCCATTCTGTGGATTGCATATCAAATTGCCAAATACTTCCTCCAATTCACAGAGAAATCCATACTCAGTTTTATCCACAGGTAGAATAAGCTTTAACTTTTCCTTGTATTTACTGTAATCTGTGAGGAGTTTGAATCCTAATCTAGGATTACTCTTCATTTTGGCCAAAATAATTCGTTCTGATCTTTGACGGATTATTAGCAGTGATGAATTAATTTCCTTATCAATGGAATCTAATCTCATTTGTTTAATACTATTAATAAGACTACACTTTATTATATTATCTCGTTTAATTCTTAGTTTACACAGTTTCCTATTAATTCGTTTCGGTATAATGTCCGTAAACGTAGCTGCCTGAAATAAAATAGATAATAACGATGAAACAGAAGAAACAAATTCATCAGTATTCAAGAAATAAAAACTCTCATAATCAATCAGTATACTTAATTCTCTAAAAAAATTCCAGTTGATTCTGGAACAGTGCACGTGTGCATTTTCAAAACTTAGTTTCTGTGTTATGCCACTCAAGATGTTCCATTGTAAAATAATTTGTTTGTGATCCAATTCTTTGAAATAATTGACAACATCATAACTGTGCGATTTTACCATTTCAATTTCTAAGTATACATGATCTAAGCATTGCGAACCTCTAGTTGATTCCTTTATAATCTGCTTGAGATCATGGTTAGAAAAAAAATTGGTTATTTCACAGTCCTGTAACTTATTAAAGTCACCTACCACTACATTGTAGCCATGGCAGTCAAAGATAGATTGAAGAGAATTGGTAAATGTTTGATCATCAAATAAAGTAGCATACGGCGGTCTGTAAACCGCTGTTAAGATCAGATTATCAAATTGTATAGATAGGAAATCAATGATAGCATTATCATCACTAATATGTAAAATTTTCGCCTTAAATACCGATTTACAATAAATGAGTACTCCTCCACCTCTTTTATCCAGCGATCTGTCCTTTCTGAATAAAGAATATTGAGGAATATCAAATTCATGACTTTTAATATCCTTATTAAGCCAAGTTTCAGATAATATTATAAAATCAAAGTCGTTACTTAATATAAAATTAGACAGCAAAAAGTTCTTATTCTTAACACTGCGAAAGTTAGCATAAAATAAATTAAATGTAGAAATCGACTTATCTAAACAAGTGTCGACTATTACTGATTCAACCTTATTGGCTTCTTTACTATTCGTTTTCCGGGCCTCGAAGCCATACTTCCTCTCCCCCCGCTGTCCACGACATTTACTAACGATACTTCGTTTTTTGATTTCGTATCTTCTCTTGTTAAATTTCTTATAATGTCGTAGTCAGAAGTAGGTGGACTCCGCTCCTGGTTGTTCTTTAGCTTTTTTGCTTTTGCCAACTTTCGTTGGAGAAATGTTTTATCACGACCAATATGTATGCTATTAAAACTCGGACTCTCACCTTTCCTTTTATTGATGGCCTCAATCTGTATATTTGTTGGCCTCTTTGTTAACTTTATTACCACCGGTCTAGGACGATTGGATCTTTTTCCAACTCTAAAACATTTAGCAATGTCAGCATGCGTCTCATCCTTTATGAGGATATTTAATTTCTCGACATCATTCACATCAGCATTCTCATCAAGATTAAATAAAATTAGCTGTTCTTGTTTACTAATCCGCGCTGATACTTCATTCGCTAATATGTTTATTATCTCTTCGCCTGTTATTTTATTCTTGATTGATGAGTCATTTTCCACTGTTATTTCAGCCAACTCAACCCATGGCTGAACATCAGTCTTTAAATTATCTAATTTCGTATTTAACACATCAGTCAATTGAACAATTTGCGCGCTTAAAGATTCATTTTTCTTTTCTGCTAATTCCAATTTTGCCGTATACACTTCAACGTCTGTTTCCAGTTTTGACACTTTATTCATGACACGATTATTCTCATCCTTCAGCTCCTTCACTGAGTTCTGAAGTTCTGAAACGATTTTCTCAAGATGCGACAAAATTAGAGCCATTTCAAACCGCGCGCGTTGCTAATTATAATCATTAATACATAATATTAATTCATGTAATTCATTAATTATTAATCATAATAATAATAATAATAATAATAATACATTTATTTGGCATCAAAGGCCAACTGGCCCAATCATTGAAATAGCAAATCAAGGGTAGGATATGTGGAGGTGAGTGGAATTGTGACTAGCAAAGTATTTAATAGCAGGGGAGGGGTTGGGGAGGGGAAAAGTTATCATTAACATCAAGATAGTTCAATCTGGTGAAAAATAAATATAAGCGAAGTTCCATTTGACTAGACAAGATCAATTGGAGATAGTCCGTGAAGTATCAGATCTTCAAGGTGAATGTGAGATCGAAAACAAAGATGAAGATGAAAAGATGGCGGCCCGGAGGTAGACGTCGACCGATGGAGTCCATTGTCGTGACGAATGAATTGATGGAGTCGGCAGGATTGAGGCGAGCGAGTCTTGCAAGGATCGCAGGCATCTGTAGAACGTGATTGTGATTAAAAGAAGACCAGGGAGAGTCGAAGTCCGAAGCGAACCGTTGGTGGATCGGTAGGGCTGTTGGGTTTCCGGTCCTCCGCTGAAACAAGAAAGAAAGAAAAGAGTTGGATGAGCAAAACGTAGTAGAGTATCCACAACGTGGATATAATGGGGTTAGGAATGGGCTGAGAGGTGGTATTAGTGAATCTAGAAGAAAAGAATAAGACAAGAGAGGTAGAGTGGAAGATGGCTGCCTGAGGGATTTAACCCTACGAAGTTAGTAAAGAGGATAGCCTGGGGTGAAGTAAATGTTATGGATTGAGAAGGAACCAGTTTCGTTTCCAATCGGTCGTATCACAAAGAAATTTGTTGAAGAAGTACTGATGGGCTGCCTTTTTGAATTCGTGCTGGGGTAGGAGTTTTATGTCTGTGGGGAGAGCGTTGAAGACATTAGTGGCTTTGGAGAAGAGATAGATTTTTTTAAATATGGTGGGGGTATGGTAGGCTTGGATAGAAGAGTTACTAGAACGTGTGGCATAGTGGTGACTGGGGTGGGCAAAATTGGAGAGTGGTAAGCAGGTTGTGATCTTGTGGATAAAAGAAATGACGCGAAGGTGACGGGTGAACCAAAGCGGAAGAAGGTTTGCCAGAAGAAGGCGTTCCCTATAGTTTTGGCATTTCGGGAAGACTCGTTTTAGAAATCTGGAGGATATCTGTTCAATAGTATAGGAGGAGGCGAGGGTTAGAGGACAGTAGAATTCGCTGGCGTAGGAAATGAGGGGCAGAACGTAGACCTTGAATAACGTGAGTTGGAGAGTGGGATTGTTAGTCTTAAAACAGATCAGACGGGCCCATTTGAAGAGTTTGGAGGTAGTGTGTGTAAGGTGTAGGGAGAAGTCTAGGGATTTTGAGAAGTGAATGCCAAGATGTTTGGCCGAATCTATTATTTCTATATCAAGGGGGTAGTTGGCAACCGGGATAGAGCAGAATGGATCAGAGGAGAGTTTCATTATGCGAGTTTTGGTGGGATTTAGTTTGAGGCCGATTCTGCTGAGCTGCGAGTGGAGCGAGGATAGGAGCTCCGATATAAGGGATAAGGAGGGGTTGGATGTTTTGGAGTTGCTGAATACGATAACCATGTCATCCGCATATTTGAACAGTTTGAAAAGGTTGTCATCAACCTGTATGTGCGCGAGCGTAAGGTTGAAGAGAATGGGACCAAGTACGGAGCCCTGGGGAACACCGGATCTGATATGGGCTGGCCTCGAGTGACTACTGCCAACTTTTACTGTCGCATATCGGTTTCGGAGATAGTAACTAATAAGATTGAGTACGTTGCCGCAGATACCGCTTCTCAGTAAGGCGGATTCGATTGCTGAAAATGACAGCGAGTCAAAAGCCTTGGAAATATCCAGGAATAGGAGGGTGCACTGAAGCCCTTTAGAGAAGGAGGAGTAGCAATGATCGAGAACACTAACTAAGTTGGTGGAAGAGGAGCGGCCATTCAGAAAGCCATGTTGATCATCGAGGAGATAGAAGTTTACATGAGACTTAATGGAGGGGTAGATTAGGTTGTATAAGATCCTGTCGAAGATTTTGGTGAAAGAAGGGACGATAGTAATGGGGCGGAGATCTTTAAATGATGAGATCGAAGAAGTGCCATTTTTAGGGATAGGAGAGATCGTCGAATTGAGCCAGTCCGGGGGAAGATAGGTGGTTTCGAGACAATGATTAATAACATCTGCAATCAGAGAGAAGACGTTCCAGCCTAGAAGGGCAATCATACTGACCGAGACACCATATTGATCAAATTGGTGTTTAGATTTAATGTTTTTAATTGCTTGGGCGACGGAAGCCGGAGAGACATGGAACCAGCGTAGGTTCTCGGTGTCTCCGTTGTCTAACATCTCAACAGGTGGAGTGGGAGTGGAAAAGGAGTCGAGAAGGTGAGTCAGATAATCATTGGCGAAGCAGGGGTCGCCTGACTGAGAGAAGTTGATAAACGAGGTTTTGGGCTTTTGCAGCAATTGGTGTTTGATGATGGCGAACTTTGCCCGGGGATTAGGAGCTGAGCGGATGCGTTTTTCGATGTGGAGCGCTTGTTTGTTGATAGCCTGTTTAATGAGCCCATCAATGCGTCTCAGAGCGAGGGCGCGAGCAAGTGACGATGTGCGTAGGCGAGAGTTGCGTGCGAGGTTGTCACGTGCCTTAAACAGAGCGTTCAACTTATTCGTCGAGTATACTTGTTGAATAGAGGTGGCGGAGTTATAGTGGGAGGATAGGATGTTATGGACTTCGGAAAAGCACGAGGAGAGATTGTTTGGGAGAAAGAGGTCCCTCCAGTTAACTGTGTCACAGAGTCGGCGGAACTCTTCCCAGTTGGTGAATCGTCTGAAAGATTGGGTGTCTTCTCGAGGGGTGAAGGATAAGAGAGGTAAGAGGAAGGATACCTGACAGTGATCAAGGTTGGGGAAGATCTCCCGAGAGCGAACATCGGTCACCTCGTTATTGGAGAGTACACAATCCAGTTGGTTGTTCCCTCGGGTAGGAAAATGCACGAATTGGTGTAGCAGGTTATCCGCGAAGAGTCGAAGCAGTGGGTGACTTTCGGAAGCTAGATTATGCCAGTTAGTCATGGGGAGGTTGAGATCACCCACAACGACGTACCGATCAGAGTGTAAAGAGAAAAAAGTAGATAGGAGTTGGGCCCCGCGAGTGTCGTCGATGAGTGAGATATTAGGGGGTCTGTAGACAACACAGGTAGATATGCTTTGGTTAAGGATTTGTAGCTGAAACGAGAAAAATTCCAATCCTTGAGAGTTCGATGTCGACAAGCGTTTGGGCATAAGAAGGGATCGGACATAGGCAGCTAGTCCGCCCCCACGACCGACAGTTCTGTCGCTACGAAGGAACGTGTATCCATGAATGAGGAAAAGATCATCACAGTGGATGGAAGGGGACAGCCAAGTCTCAACAAGAACGCATATGTCAATCTCGTTAGAGGACAGAAAGGCTCGTAGTTGATTAATTTTAGGCGTAAGTGACCTGCAGTTGATGAGGATTGCTGAGAGCGCTTTGAGAGAGGGATGGTTAGATCGGGGAGGAGAAGCGTGCGGGGGCTTTCCGCTGGCGGGTGGAGCGAGATCTAGGGCTGATGAGGGTGACAGACCGCTCGTTGACAAGGATAGAGTGGTCAGCGTCGATTTGGATTTCTGTTGTCCCGCGTTTATCAGGTGGGTGAGGCAGTTGTAGGGTTTGAAAGCAAAAGGGGGGCGAGATATCTGGGTTCGAGGGGGCACTCGGAAGGTGCGTTGAGGGGGCGAGCAGGGACAGAGAAAGATCAGGAGCTGGGGCGGAACTGTCCAGGGTGGGGTCGATGATGGATTCAGTAGGGGGAGACGAAGTTGATGGGGCTGGGTCGACGTTTTGCTTGGCCTTAGTAGACTTACGTTTTTTCGGTTTCTGGGTCATAGCATCTGTCACAAAGGTAACTTGTCGAGGGGATGTGGACCTGGCGGACGAGTTTGGGAGAGAAGATGCGTTATTAGGAGGCTTAGCGCGGCGTGGTCGGCCACGACGACGTGGTAAAGCTTGAGATAGTGTGGGGGGACTGGTTGCGGAGTGAGAGCTAAAGGTGAGAGGAAGGCCTTCAAATCGGGAAGGTGTGAGTAGGGGTGGACTGGAGGAAGGTGCGTCGCCAAAGATTCCGCCGTGAACTGAACGGCTTTTCTTTGGGTTGCTCCAGCCCGGAAAGGCGTGATGAGCTGGAGGAGGGGTGGTGTCCGGTTTGTGAGTTTGGGCTTTCTCTAGAGTCCTCTGTAGCAGAGTGTAGTCTCGTTTGAGTTTGACTTGTCCGGATGTTAAGATGGGCGAGTGTAATTTGAGATGACGAGCCTCATCGTCAGACAGTCTTTTGTGCGAGGAGAGAATGAAGGCTCGACCCTTTCCCGAGGAGATCTCTTTAAGGTGGCTAAATATAACATTTTACTCAGTGAACATGCTAAACGGAAGTTCAGCATTAATATATATATATATATATATATATATATATATATATATAAATGAATAATTTATGCTTCCTCTAAACATCTTCCTTATTCACAGACCATTTTTGATTATTTAAATAAGAATAAAAATAATATGTTATTTTACAATTTCTTCAATTTTTTAAATTAATTTACTCATTGACATTAATTTTAAATAATAAATAAACGTTGTTGTTATTTAAATGAGATATATTTAGGATTTTATTTATTCTGCTCACCAATCATCGTTGTTGCTAATATTTTCTTAATCCTCGTGTAAGTGTTATCTTGTTGCTTACACTCTGCTAGATATAATTTCTTTCAAAATAAATTAAATCAGGTACCTCGAGATTATCTTTCCTTCATATGTGTACTTTGGCGATAAATATTTTTTCTAGAAGTGAAACATTACATATTGCAGGGAAATATTAATGAAAGTACAAAGCACTATGCAATGAAATCCTAAAAGCCTGTTTCGGATAAGCATATACACGGGAAATCTGCAGAATAAAATTACACAAAACTTACTGAAATTTGTTGTCAACATTCTTCTTTCTATCTATCAAAATCAGTAAAAAAAATCAGGCCATTTATTATAAATTTCAACAGTAGACCAGAACATAACTTTTTCCCCTACTTAGTAAGCTTCAATCTAAATAATCGTTTTAAAACTCGACAAAATCATTTTAAGCAGATTCAATCTCACACCCTGTATCCAGGAGCCACCATCACGAAACAGCTATACTTCAGAAACTACGTATCGATTTTCTACACAATAGGAAAGGAGCTAACTCTTCTGCAAAACTCAAACTTGCATAGCATACTTAATAATGATCAGAATACTACAAAATCTCAAAATTTCCAACCAAACTATCTCAATAAATTCCAAACTCACCTGTGAAAACTCTACATGGACACCCATCTTAGATCAGATCTCATCATCGAAACTCATGCCTCGGCCATCGGCATCAGTAGAGTCATACCATATAACAAAGCTACCGCAAATTAATGAAATCATATAGAATGTATCAACCATTTGGACTACTTTAACGATACATAAAATAAAAACGAAACTGGTTGAACATTATTGCATAATCTCATGTTCAGAACATGTCAGAGATCATTATGCCAATCAGATGTACCAAATTGTCATCTTAAGTGAAACGAATTTTTTTGTGGAGAACTAAGATCTTGAAATATACCTCGAAAAATAAATTTTAGAGCAACCAAAACTAACAACAAATTCACCAGGAGCTTATCTCATTCACTTCATTTCCAGTCCTAGATTCAATAAAAATGTTTAGAATGTATCTAAATGGAAGTTCTCTACGCAAAAGTTGAGATCCCTCCATGTAATAACCTGTGAACAAATAATTTTTGTCTCGGAAACGTGGATCAATCTAAGCCTACATGAATACGAAATTACACATTAGTTCGAGCGGAAAGAGGCTCTAGCAGAGTAATTGACACGGAAATCTATCTATATAAGGCATTAAGTTTCTCATCCATACATACTTATAGCCGAAACCCAGAGTTTTTTTTATAAAAATTTCACTTTTGAGTTTTTGTTACCGTCTAGATATATATTGTACACATGGCTAACTGATATGACATTTTCAAGTACATTGGAGAACATAATGAACAAAAAAACTAGATAAAAACATTTGAAAAAACTGAACACTTGCTAAGCGATTTCTCTTATTTTGAAGTAATTATTCGATAACAAGAAGTATATTTATATGAATTGAAAATTTATGCTGATTTCTAACTATAGTATTATCAGTTTGTCAAGCTTATATCTTGCAGGGCAACGGCCGAATAATACAGACCCTTTCCATTGTTTTTGCTATATTGCAATCACATAAACTGTATGAAGCTGGAAAAGGACTCAAGGAATATAATGGTGAAAGCCATGCTATCTATAAATTATAAATACCAAATGGATCCAACCAGCATCTCTGTCCACATCTTCCTTCCATCAGTAATCTCATAAAAGTTACTGGCCCAAGACATTCCGGTTTAAATGCAACACTTACACTATAAGTTGTTATTTATTACCAAAACTCACAGTAAATTCGAAGATTCTGGACCTATAGCTAACTCTAGCGCGTTCACCAACTTTCTTGGCAGAATCACCTTTGAACTGATTGGCCATTGTTGTAGTCTAAAGAATCACATCAACGTAATGTCGCCCAACATCGATCATGTGCGACAAACATAATCACAGCTAGATGAAATACACAAAATTTTGTTATTATAAAACGCCACTGTAATAGATTTTAGACATATCTAATGGTTCTAATATAATATCCATATATGCAATAACTAAGAAACTTGCTAGCCTAAACATTCTCACAAACACCCTGGGACTCATCTTCAAATACATATCACAAAGACAATCCGTCATCACTCCAGTCTAAATGCTTTTTCATCCACTGCCTATCAGTGCTGGAGCGGCACGGCGCTCAATAATAATAATAGGTTTATTCTATTATACATAATTTTCTGCTCCGAGAGAATGTTGCTTATAATTTAAACATTTAATGAGAGGTTGAAAACGTGTTTTTGCTTTTTTACGCA
Organism: Eudiplozoon nipponicum; assembly: GCA_029291075.1. Taxonomy (NCBI): domain Eukaryota; kingdom Metazoa; phylum Platyhelminthes; class Monogenea; order Mazocraeidea; family Diplozoidae; genus Eudiplozoon; species Eudiplozoon nipponicum. Next base: position 11,005 of record JAQBSW010004025.1, read on the forward strand.
AATGCTGTGTGATCAAAAGAACGCTTTGAATAAATATATTAAATGCTTTAGATGTACAATGAAAACAGTAGTATTTATATTGACTGGAAGGCTACATACTGTATGCCTATTCAGCCAAATTGTTATTCCAATGAATACATTTATGAGTCTATATATATATATATATATATATATATATATATATCTTTTTTTTATTGTCCTGAATAGGATTGACTAGGTAGATACACATTTACTTGTTGACTAGTATATGGTAACTACATTTAAATTCATTATAACGGTTTGGCTTATGTATATTAGGGAGACTGCTTCAGTTTTTTGTGGACAAATCGGAGATATCAAATAGTTTCAGTGTTGCTGAACTCCGAATTTTGAATTTTAAACACTTAAGCTCCTTTGCCTCTGCAGAATAATATGAGCTTTTATTATTTTTTGATGATATTTCTGGGTTATCCTGTAAAACTCGGGAGAGAAAGAAAATAAAGGGTGCAATTATTTGTTCCTACATTCTATTTAATATAAATCACTATTGTTTTGCTATTATCATTTGTAATTTAATCATGGGCGTTCTTATAGTTACACTTACGTCGGGATGGACCTATTACTTTTTCATATAAAACACGTTAAATAATCTCCGATTGTTGGCTGCGTTTTGTGTTAAGTAATTGTTTTTCTAGCGTGATTAGTTTTTAGAATGAAGAAATATATTGATTTATTTTGTGAACTCAAGTGGGTAATTTTTTAAATCACCAGTACTTCTGGAGATGCAATTTGAATGAATTCTAAATGTATTCAGACCCAGTCGTGTAGTTTATTTGTGTATTTCAATTCTGACGTATAGCGGCTGAGTAAGACAGTTTTAAAAATGCGCGCCTTAAGATAAAAGCGTGGAGCCCTGCCGGTTTGTGACATAGTTCGTTGTTGGACTGATTCGTAAAATAGTTTTGTATTCGTGCCTAGGTCTTGGATATGTATTTGAATGAATATGCCTGATCTCGGTTGCCTTCGTGTTTTTCATTACCGAGTTCATCAAAGACTTGGTTTGAATTATCATCATCATCATGTCCAGCCACACAAAAGTCAAGTGACTAATGTTTCACTGCCATGTAACCATAAGGAGTGAAAAAAAGTATATAAGTGAATTTAGACAAATTATTATTGAGATTTACGAGAGAGAGAAGGAATACCTTGCTACTATGAATAAATTTATCAGGATAACTCACAGAAATGAGGCAAACTAAATCTCTCCACAACACCATTATGGCCAAGTTAGTATTCGGGCAAGGCGACATCAGCAATACAGCTTCCTTGCGGATTTCACTGTATCACGTCATAAACAAATATAGATATAATTTATTTATAAGAATTGTTCCTAGATGTATCATAGTTTTTTTTAAGTATAATTTACTCTTAGGAATAACAAATTTTACAGAAATTTAAGAAAGCTGATTTGTACGTGTTAGTTTGTAGTTTGTTTTGGAGTATACAGTGAATGCTCTGGAGGTTTTTTTACTTTTTACAATGTCTGCCTTACTGGAATGCATGCATAAACAATTTATGTGTTATATATATATATATATATATATATCGTCGTAAAGTCCATCCCCTCCTCAACGTGGTACGACGGTGTCAACCATGTCTCGATGGCCGATCGTACATGTGCTAACGGGGCTATGGCGGTGGTGTCACCAGGGCGTGGTGGATTTCCGACCGGCAATCGGATCTCCTATAAAATACCACATGAGCCCGACGACGGCACCATGACTCGGCGTGTGTTCCCCGCCACAAAAGGGTTCAACAGCCACAGGATTACATGGACTCCTGGACAGTACCCCGTACTTCCGAATGGCGAATGAGCTCTCAACAGCCACCGGCAACCATGCAACTTACTGCTGCCTTGCAGACTGCGCTTGGATGTGCAAAGGCTAGAGGTGCGTCCTCGATCAAAAAGCCGAGTGGTGAGGGGACACCACTTGTACCAAATTCCCAAGAAACTCCATGAAATGTCATGGAGCCGGCTTATCCTCCAAAAGGAGTCAGCCGCAGTAAAGTATATATATATATTAATTTACCTAGTTTAATTACGTAGTTTAGTAGATGGAAAAGTATGTCAAAGTAAAGTGTTTCTCATTTTGAAACCCGCGAAACTGAAGAATCGATAGGCAAAGATAAGGAGGACGACGGATTGTCTCTGTATGAATTCTTTAAAGATATATTTCTGCGATCGTGGAAAACGTTTAAATGACTAGGTTTTTAACAGTGGCGTGTATGGGTAATGTAGCAAATGCCTTTGAGATATTTTGATTATAAATGGTATTGTTATCTAAAAGTAGAATATAGTGTATTTCGTCTATTAGCTTAACCATGTTTGTGATAATTGATTGATTTCAAAAACAAGAATTCTATGTGTTCAATAATAATATGATCTATAACTTTAGTGGGTGCTGAAAATTGGCTATTGATGTGCGATCTCTGAATACATTTGGAGTTTATATTTTTTTAAAACAGTTTAAAGTTTATCTGTTACATTTCAACTGTGATATGCTTATAAGTTATTATCTAACTGTTAATATAAATCAATATTATTTTTAAGATTTCAAAATGAGTATGCACGTTGGCAGAAACGTTGGAAGGGTCTACTTGATGTTTAGATTGAACTGGCAGGCATGGCTTTCTATATCAAGTTTAATATATACTTTCAAGTTTTAGTCAATTAGTAATCGAATTGTGATAACTTTGGTGAATATAAATCATTTTTAAGCGGTTGTCCGGCAGGGTGCTGCCTCTTTAGATGTTCAAATCTTAGCTTGAAATCTTCATAATTTTAATATTTATATAAATATATTTTCTGTCATAATAGATTTCATTTCTGCTAATAAATCACATTTAGCGGATTTTTATTTTCTAGCAGATATTTTACATTATTTTACGCAATTTGCTAATTCTTCTTTGTAATTACCATAGTGTACTTGTTTTGGTGCGCGGGCGGTGGCAACAATTATTATAATCAAGGTTGCCATCTTGATATAAGCACCTGACCCATTAATTACTTACACATGTCAGTATAAACTAAGAACGGCAAGTTCTGGCCAGTACATGATGAGTTCCCAATAAGGACGAAACCCATCTACTGAATGAATTGCCTTTTCTACACTATACAATTCTTAGTTTATACTGACATATGTAAGTAATTAATAGGTCAGGTGCTTTATATCAAGATCGCAACCTTGATTATAATAATTGTTATCACCGCCCGCGCAACCAATGTTCGTTTAATTATATAAATGTTCATTTCAATACCACTTCCCCATGTAGTGTGGTGTCTGTTCAGTAATGACAGATTTGGGATGGTTAGTTGGAACTTTGTGTCTAAATGGATGCCATATGAGCTCCACCTAAAGGAAAAATAGACTAACCAAATTACATTAGTTAGTATATAACTGAAAATTGTGTGTAGTGTAGTGTGCGGCAGGGTGGCTCAGTCCACATTCCGAAGCAGACGTGCCCAGGTTCGAGCCCTGTCCGCGGCAAATTCCGGCCAGTACGTGATGAGTTCCCAATAAGGACGAAACCGGTCTACTGGATGAGTTGCCTTTTCTACACTATACAATTCTTAGTTTATACTGACATATGTAAGGAATTAGTGCCTCAGGTGCTTATATCAAGAACGCAACCTTGCTCGTTTGATTCATCAATGACTTGTTCTCCCCTGACCTTGCTTGATGTTTCAAAATGAGACAAATTTAACAGGTTCTGTTGCAAAGTGCTAACAATACGTTGTGGTTGATTATATTTAGATTTACTTTGAAGATTTTTTAAATGAAAAGATTTTCTTGTTTATTTTAAATAAATGGAAGAATCAAATGCTGTGATTGGTTTTGGCTGCATATTGCGGTGTGCTGTCGTTTATATCTCTTCTAACGCAAGCAGTTGTTTTTCAAGTAATAATGCTTTGAAATGCGAAGTTATGTACAAGAAAAATTATTTTAGCTTCATTCTAGTATTTAATATTACAATATTGCCATTAATAAAGTATAGACAATGAAATACATGTTCTAAGCTAACTAAGAATATATATATATATATATATATATATGTATATATATATATATATATATATATATATATATATAAATATCGTTGCCATCATTCTTTAAAAATATGAGAAATACTGATAGAAATAAGATTTATTAATAGATGTTATTCCATGGAGGACGCTGGTTTGTTCTTTATATATATATATATATATATATATATATATATATATATATATATTTGAATTATAAAGTTAGGAAGTATTTTCGATTCGCCAATTGAAATATATTGGAATCGATAAGCTAAACCATAAATGTGTTCAAACTAATAAGTTATAATTTGCCATGTGTCGAAATATAATCCAGTAGCGAAACATTTACATTCGAATTCAAATTCTCTGCGCACCAAACTATAATATAAACTGATCATGCGATTATATTTATTGATGATATTGGCGCCGAATGTTGATGGCTTATGGTTTTTGTAGTCATTTTGTGCGTCGAAATAGTTTTCTAACACTCGCCAAAATAGTTTTTCCCTTTCTTTGGATGAGATTTTGATAAACTCCGCTGGTTATCTTCTTGTCTGCGCTGCTTATTTTAAAAGAAATTATAATCCTGTTAATATGTCTGATAAGTGAGACGATGACAATTAACCGGTTTATTGATAAATATGTACTAGATGAAAAGGATAGATTAGTAAGCTTAGATGTAGTATATTTGTACACAAATATACCGGTACTTGAGGCTCTGGATTGTTTTAGACGTTTCCTAGTTGATCACCCACTAATATTAGAAGGAAGCAAAATGACGTTAGGACACGTCATGGAGATGATGTGTATTTGTATGTCCTCCACTTATTTTAAATTTCGTAAGGAATTTTATAAACAATTTAGAGGCGTTCCAATGGGACAACCTTTATCGGTCCCAATAGCCAATATCTTTATGCATTATTTGGAAAATAATCTGTTGGATAAGACTCCATTGAAACCAAAACTGTACCTACGTTTCTTGGATGATATATTACTGATCTGGAACCATGGTGACAATAAATTGGTAAATTTCTTAAATTTAGCTAATCGAATGAGCGAACTACAATTTACCTTAGAAAGGGAATCGTCGGGTGAATTACCATTTTTAGATGTCAAATTAATTAGAAATGGTCTGAAATTGGGAAGAGATATTTATAGGAAGGATACTTATTCAGGAATCCTTCTTAATTTCAAGTCCAATCACCCGTTTCGTATGAAAGTCGGGATCTTAAAGTCATTAACATTAAGAAGTCTCAAGTTAACAGATATAAAGCATAGGAAGTTAGAATTAGACAGACTACGCGATATATTTAAGACTAATGGTTACCCTCCTCATTTAATAGATACAACAATGAGGGACATGGTGAAGAAATTTAATCCTAGTTTGAGATACACAAAAGCGGATAAGGATAAGGAAGAGCGGAAGGTCATGGTATTACCGGACTCTATATTAAGTAGGAAAGTGAAATCAATAGCTTTAAAATACAATATAAGGACCGTTTTAAAACAGCCCCTTACACTAGGCACTATACTCCCTAACCAAAAAGAAAAGATTGAACCCTTAGACACTTCAGGAGTGTATGAGATCCCATGCAATGATTGCAGTCTCAAGTATGTTGGTGAAACCATGCGTCCAATCAAAGTAAGAAGAGGTGAACATAAAACTGCGTGTAAATATGGACATATTGCTAAATCTGATCTTGCTCGTCATGTAGTGGAGACTGGGCATACTATCGACTGGGAGGAATGCAAACGCATAGCAATATGTAGTCGTAATAGGATGACGAGATTGATTAGGGAATCTATAGAAATTAAATCTAGAGATAATATTATGAATGAAACAGCTGTTGAAAAATCTTTAGGTCCGATTTGGAATACTGCACTAGCTAGTGGAAGAAAAAGGCGATTGCATGAATTGGTAACTGAAGCTAGCTCCAGTAAAAGATTAAGAACATCAGATTAAGATTGACTAATTAGTGGGCTTTTATTCAACAAATGAATAAACAATTATTATGAATATAGTCTTCAAAATTTCATCTCTAACTATTCATTTGATTTTAAAACAAATAGTGATTTCAACCTTAATTTTCTGTTTTACACCCCCACCCTACCCATTGGAAATATTCTAATAATACAATAGTTATAAGTAATAATTTGTCTGACGCGTGCAAAGGGTAAATTAATGTCTATTGACTGCAGTTTCATTTAGATGTACGTACATGTGTATCAAAATAAAATAATTTAACCAAGTTTTTTAGTTATGCATACACATACACATGGACATGCGTGGCGTGCGCCAATAACTGTTATTAACTTCTCTATCTTGAGTACAACCTAGTGGTTTGAATTGTAATTTAACATGTGCATTAGTCTTTCGGACTTCTGGTTTAATCACTCATGGCATGTTTTTATGACGAGTGTTTCTGAATTATGGGTCTCCCCCATCTCAGTTACGTCATTTACATTGAGTGTGTTAAAAAACGAATAGTTATTGCATGCAATTGATAAATTATTATTCAGCCACTCTGGTCGAAATTAGTTAGATGAAAACAACGGTTATGAAAATGTACACACACACACACATATGTGACACGCGAATATCTAATGAAAGGTCAGTCTGAGGTATATAAATATTATGACTAGAGGAAATAACACACTTGCTTCATTTGTTTCGTGAAATGCAACTGATGAAGGCCTACGGTAAGCTTGGCCGAAATATCTTGATGAAAGAAAATTACTGGAACAATGAAAGCTGCGTTAGTCAAAACGCAGATCAGGTAATTACAATTATTCCAGATGTGCATCAATGCAACTCCTTCAATTAACCGGCTTAACTTTGTATTACGTATTGTGTATAAATTAACAGATTAGTTCAAATAGGAAAAGAATGTCGTTTCGAGGTCAGAATGAATGAGAGGTTTAATCTCATGTACACATGCGTTTCGTGCTTATCGACTACTCCTCAATAAGAGCCATTATTACACCCCAAATCCACTGTATATTGTGTCAACTAATGTGGATCAAGCGACAAAATTTGGTTTTTATTTTTAATTTTGGTGAATTTTAGCCTATCTTAAAATCAAATTTGTTGGTGCCCAATACAGGCTTGATATTTAAATAGCCATTGTGCTGGTATCGTGTATGTATAGGTTCATTTTGTCGGAAATGTTTGCTGGTTCTTTTCACTGACTGGATAAAATTATATGTTGTTAGTTGTCTTTGAGTCTCATTGCCGAAGGCTTTACATGCTGTTAATTTCATTACTGCTTGTATACACATTCGTATAGGAGGTTGTACCTTTCGTTTGTTTGACATATGTTGATAAAATAAATATGAAGTACAGAGCGTAGTACCGGCTCCTACTGATGAGTCGCCAGTAAGCAAAAAACGGTTGTGTACATGAGATTATAACATTGGATCACACTGACTTTGGTATGTCCTTGTGGCCCTATTTGAACTAATTTGTTATTAGATACTTAATACATAATAAAAATTTATATATATATGTTAATTCTCGACAACAAAGAATACATAAGCATTAGGTTCATCTTTATAATATAATATATAGTATAATTCGCATTTGACTGGAAGGCGGCAAATCATTATTACGAAAACGAACAAAATTAAAACGAGGTTAAAAGCCTATTTTTACTAGTGCATGTCATTGTATGTCCAAAATTAACTCATACCTAATACCCAAACATCAATTATAGAACAATTTGTGTTTTTGAAGGAAATGTAACTTTTCGAATTATGTACAGACTAGGATTTAACAGGGCTAGACTTACGTCTCTTCAACATGAGTAAAGCTTTCACCAAAGGAGTAATCTATACTTTATTAAAAAATGGAAGGAACAATGCTTCATGACACAAAACATACAACAATTTTTTAGAAATTACCTCATAAAACCAATAGCTAATGGCAGTTATATACTGTTCCTGGTGGAGAACAAATATATATGCAATTGTGTATTAGGTGTTGCGCACCTAGTAACAAATATGGCCCGAAGTATAAACCAAAGGCGGCATGAACGGAAGGTATAATCTCATGCACATTCGTTTCGTGCTAACTGGCAACTCTTAAGTAGGTGCCTTTATTACGCACTTTACCCACTATATATTTAGGTGAGGAATGTGGGAAATTATGACGATACAATCTCCTATACGAATGAGTAAACCTGCAGTAGTGAAGCTAACTTCATATAAAGTCTTCGACAATGCGATTTCAAAGCTAACTCACTATATATAATATATATACCGAGTCTGTAAAGGGTACTAACACTATGGCTATTATGTCAGTACCCGATACCAACATTATAGTACCGAAAATGTACATGGTACTAACACTATGGTTGCCGAGTCGGTACATGGTATCAACACGATGGATTTCAATATATGCTAAAGTTCACTGAAATTGAGAATTAAATCTATTTCTGAACACCTGTTACTCCAGCAAATTCATACACTCTGAACTTGATCGATATCAGTTAGCTAATTGCATATATTGGGTTTGAAGATGTAGATAAACGTGAAGAACCTTTACATACATTGAAAGACGTCTAGTTTCAAGACAACTGAGGAAATGATATTAACTTTATACCGAAGTATAATTGGGCTTTTTATGCGCGATCCCACGTTTTGAAGTATCTTTACATGAGACGTTGGTTCTACAAATTTGAATCTGAATCTTTCGTTCTGATTGATGAGTTAACTATTGGATGTTTACCTCTGAAGGCTGAATCTGTCCGTTTTAGAAAATTTATTTATGCGTGTATAATTTACTGGTTAGAAAGAAGTTTATGCGTTAGAATTTAATTAAAGATGTTCACCGGAATAGATCGAATGTGGAAAAAATTAATTGGCAATTTAACATAAATTATCAAAGCGTCCTTTTTGTGTCGTTTGCGATGTATTGAGCGTTCTATTATTTATTTGAGCTCTTCTCGGTCAGTGTGGTTGTACTGTTAGATTGAAGGTAATGTAGATTATTTTGGATTGGTAACTTGCATGTTACGAGTCAGCCTTATTCACAAATGTTAAAATTTCCTCCTGTATAAAATTAATGCTTCGATAAATTGTTTCTAATGTTAGTCATTTATTTCGTGATGGAAGAAGAGGTCTGTTGAGTGCCAATAATTTTATTTTAGTTGAAGTCTGATTTTGTGATGTTTTTTTATTTTCTTCAGTTTTTATAAGTATCAACGAGGCATATTATATGTGCTTAAAAATTTAATCTCTACTGTGTAACAAAGAAGGATTTGATTTTTAAATAACAGATTTCGTTGGGGAAGGAAAAGTATATGCCTTAATTAGTCTAGTAAAGATAAACTGAATTTGACTAAATATCCTCATATATTACGTTCCGATAAATGTGATCAGTCTATACGTTGACGTGTGTGGAAATTGCCGCTGAATCATATATTTCTCGTGCGGAACGTCCTGTGAAAGCCAGTTTATCTACAAGTCATATTTTCCAACCTAACATGTTTGTATTAAACCAAATTTTATATTGTCAATAACGTACATTTTCAGTTTAGTGATCAATTTATTAAAGTATCTTAATTTTAGAATGGAATATCTTCAGTTTGAATAAATAAATTGTATCGCCACTTTTTATGCACTTGTGTGTGTGTGGACATCTGCTCTTGTTTTTTCTTAAGTTTTCTTCTGGTATAGTTGTAAAATGCGTTAAAAATTAGTGTTCCTATTGAGTTTATAAAGGTAATTTATAATAAACATGATAGTTCAGTCAGGATTAAATCTGTCGAAAAATGTCTATTTTCATCTCGGTTATTTAAATGTGCTATTACGTAATTTACATTAACATTTATGCCTTTACTTAATTAGTCAGCTTTTGTATGCTCTTAATTTATAACTTTTCAAGTTTTTCAATTCAGACTTTTTACCCATTTTTGCTGGATTCTGCAGCCATTAAGTCATTTCTGTAATTTTTAGTGAATGGGCCTTTCTTTGCTATCGTTTTCCAAAAAAATTCATGCAATTGCTCCTAAGTAGACGTTATGCTAGTTCATTTTCATTTTTCGGACTTTCTGATCTAGAATTGTTAGACATATTCACAGCGTCATGTTAAAATTTAAACTATTGTGTCGTTTTTCTTGTCAAAACTTTTGCGATATTTAGTATAGGCATGTTATTGAATATCTTTTATGTGCCAACGGGAAAAATTTGAATTTATTTTAAATTCTGTGGTTATTTTGAATTTTTCTCCATCTTAGGCTTTCTAAATTTACTTTAAATTTTCCATAATGTATTTCTCTTTGTTGTAAGGATTTTAAGTAGATTAATTCATGTACTTAGACATAGTTTAGCTAGTAACGTGTAAAATCATAACGGACGAAAAGCACAACAACGTCAGAATACAAAAAATGTAAACTCCCACTGAAGCATGCGCTACGTAAAATTTGTCAGCTCATTTGAACAAGACAACACCTCAGCAAAGCCAATTTAAATTGCTCAAGTTATATAGTACTAAAGGGTGCAATTTACTATACATTTTTATTAGAGTTTACTGATAATATGGAAGGAATAATTATACTACTACTAATACTACTATTACTATTACTACTACTACTACTACTACTACTGCTACTACTGCTACTACTAATGCTGCTACTTCTACTACTACCAATACAACAGCTACAACCACTACTACTTTTGCTGCTACTACTTATGTTACTACTACTATTACTGCTGCTACTGCTACTACGACGACTACTACTACTACTAATACTACTACTACTAGCAATATTACTACTATTACTACTAAAATCATTGTTATTATTATTATTATTAAGACTACTACTAGTAGTATTAGTAGTAGTAGTGTGTTGGTGGCATTAATGCGGATATTAACAGCAATACTTTTGCGTATTATTAATACTCATACTAATAAACATATTTATGAAAATCTAACGAATAATATTACTTACAATAGAGTCATGCATTTTCATACTAATTTATAATCCCATCCGCTTTAAAAGTTCATTTTTATTTAAACAATAATTGATTGCGCGGGTGGTGGTAACAATTCTTTAAATCAAGTTTGCGTGCAAACTTGATTTAAAGAATTCATTTTTATTTGTTTGTCGGTGGTCTGAAGTACGATATTAGCACTGCCAGTGCAAAAATATGTATTATCATTGTGGACCAATTTTTCGATTTTTTACAACAAAGTCTTAGGTACGCACAAAAACAAACCATAAAGGTTACAGCTATTAATTAGTTTCATGCCTTTTATGGTAAATCAGATCAGAAGATGCATTTTTTCTTTTGCATGTTTATTCTTTAATTCAAATAGACGCTAACAGATACTTGTAGCATTGATCTTTATCTTTCATCGCATTCTGTTAAATAAGCACACTCTCACGCACATACAATTATGCATACCTGAGTTAAACGTACTTGTGGATGTAATATGTAAGCGAATGCAAAAAATAGAGTCACTCAGGTAAAAAGCATTTATTCAGCATATGACCAAATGGTCAATGATGCATTGTTCTAACACGTTGCGCTTGATAGTTTGTTCTTGTTTATAAGAGCCGTATAAATAGATCCATTTAAAAGCAAATGTTTGCATAGGAATGCATCAACTTTAGAAATATTGGAATAATTTTTTTGAAAACATGTTCTTAATTGAAATAATATCCACTAATAAATCTTGAGAATTCATCACCTACCAATTGGTAGTGATAAACTGTTGATATTTGATTTGTAATTTAGTTACTCAATATTTTATTGGGTTTACTTAATAAAAAAAGAATAAAGCAATAACAACATAAACAGAAAGTATAATCTCATTCACACTCGTTTCGTGCTTACTGGCGACTCTTTCCAATATTAATTTAAAAAAATACTGGCGACTCATCATTAGGAGCCGGTATTACGCCCTATACCAACTATATATTTGGCTGAGGAATGTGGGAAAATAGGGCAACACAATCTCCAATACGAATGTGTAAACCTGCAGTAGTGAAGCTAACATCATATAAAGTCCTCGGCAATGCGACTTCAAAGCCAACTCACTATATATAATGTATATAACATGACTGTAAATGGTACAAACACCGTGGTTATTCCCTCATTTCTCGATACCAACATTATGGTACCGAAAATGTACATGGTACCAACACGATGGATTTCAATGTATGCTAAAGTTCACAAAAATTGAGAAGTACATCTACTTCTAAAAAAAATGTTACTCTAGTATATCCCTAAACTCTGGCCTTGATCGATATCAGTTAGCACATTTTGCGGTAATCATGACATCATTCAACTAAATATATAACGGTTAGAAACTGTTGGTGGCGGAGAACAATATATATATATATATATATATATATATATATATATTTATATATATATATATATGCAATTATATATTAGGTGTTACGCACCTAATAACAAATTAGTTCAAATATAACCAGAAGGGTAAACTAAAGACAGCATGGCCGGAAAGTATTATTTTGCGCATGCTATCTTTTGTTTTTCCTTTTGGTCATATTTGAACAAATTTGTTACTATTGAACTCAATATTTTGCGGTGTGTAAGCATTCAGGTTATCAATGCCGCGTTTTGCGTACGCGGGTAATAGCTGTACACGGGCAGTTACACAAAGATCCGATTTGTCACTATTTCCAATTTTGTTTTGTCTTTGATCGGGTTGACTCATTTTTACTTCAATTGGAAATGCGGTTCTATCACATCTTTGTTTACTGGCGACGTTTCGGTGCCTACTTTCCAGCACCATCATCAGGCAACACAACACTGATCACAATAGCAGATTTAAGCAAATGTGGTAACCTCGTTCCAAAACCATTCTATTTATATATATTTGACTCAACACTATTTTAATCATAGAATTTGTCTCAGTAACTAAACTCAATATATAACTTTTTATAATTAGCAGACCAATCATTACCTCACCTATACCTCATCTCATCTCGTATGCAGAATATTTTAGGGGAGAGAGACAGTATCGAACCTTTTGTTATTTGTTATAACTGTATTGCTACTATGTCACGGTAATCAAAATTTAAAAATGCTAAAACTAAAACCTTGACTAGCATATACTGTATTTTATTTAAAGCCGGGAACTCTAATGTATACAATGGTGTGTGAGGTATTGCGCACATAGCAACAAATTAGTTCAAATATGGAGCAGCAAGTAACGTAGATGGATGGAGAGTGAATGTTATATCGACGCTTAGGTGAACGATTAAAGAGAGAAAGATAGAGATAGCCTGGACAACTAACGTTTTTCAAAAAACTAATCGTAAGCACATTGCGAAGTTAATCAACTATTGGAACTAATTGCATAAGAATATTTGCTCATATGACTAAAATAATTCATTATATCTATATACATATATATCTAAATATAATATCGTAAAACCTTTATATATATATATATATATAAATAGAGAGAGAGAGAAAAAGGACCATTGATAATTATTAAATATGAATAATTTCTATTCTTATTATATATTTATTTATTACGTTAGTCACACCTTATATCAATATATAAAATACATGTCAATATGTATAAAAACATATATATGAATATAAGCAACAGTATGAGACCAATATCCCTAATCCTACATATATATACGTTTGCATATTTCAAATTATTATTTTATTCTTTTTTCTTACTGTTTTTTTTATTTACCAATTAATCAAATTGTATATTTATTTATTCACACCTTATATAAATATATAAAATACATATAAATATGTATAAAAACATATATATATAAATATAAGCAACAGTGTGAGTCATATATATATATATATATATATATATATATATATATATATTATGTGTATAGAATAAACCTATCAATCTACCCATAGGCCTATGATAACCTGAATGCTTACACACCGCAAAATATTGAGTTCAAAAGCTATTTGAAGATCAAATATGATGCGACAGTGGTCACACTTATGAATCAGTACAAGCGGAAGAAGATGCAGATTGTTAGGCAAGTGGAAAATACCTCGTTCCTTAATAAATGTTTAAAATTTAATGTTATACCGAAATGTTTTAGATTTAAACTTTCATTCGTTTTGGATAAAGTAGGAAATACTCTTAAGCATGAGCTTTGTTTACATTTAATAAAACTATCGATTAAGAAACTAAACAAACGTAAATTTGAACTGATTAGAGAGAAGACAAAAATAAGGTCCATATTACTGGCGAGATTAGGTATGTTGGATTTCAAACATATTGAAGATTTCACAGACAAAACGAGGGATAATGAAATTAAAAAAATTAGACAAAGGCATGAAAAAAAACTAGCAATATTGGGAATTAATTGCCCTTTGAGAAATAGGAGAATTGAAGAGGTCATGTCCAAACGTTTAGTTAATTTATCGAGAATGGATCTCAAGGAAGACCAAAAACAAATTCTTAATCTTGGACTTAATACTGCGATCCCTATTGATTACGTACCTAGGAATGAGATAATTACAGAAACAGTTAAGATTGCCCAGTTTCTCCCAGAAAAAGATAAGACTAGGTTTGAATTGGATGTGTCCAAAGCGGTGTTAGAGCACAAAGAGGTGAGATGCAAGCAGAGTTATGATCTAAAACACTTAAGAACAGAATTATTATCCAATAAAGTAATATGCCTCAAGGCAGATAAAGGTGGTGCAACGGTACTTATGAACCGGTCAGATTATGAATTGAAAGTGTATGAACAATTAAATAATTTAGAGGTCTATAATAAAATAAATAAAGATCCATCTGATAAGTTACAAGGACAAGTTAAGACTATAATTAATAGAATGATTGAGTCGAAGGAATTAGAACCAGGACTCGGGAATTCATTAATACAACGTGACACAGTCCCTCCGAGAGTTTATGGTCTAGTAAAGATTCATAAACAGGGGAATCCACTTAGATTAATCGTTAATGTACAAAACTCACCAACGTATAGATTGTCGAAATTTCTATGCAACAGAATTAGAAAATATACTTATTTCTTAGATTATACTTTAAAAAATACATATCATTTTATTGACATTATTAGTAGATATAACTTGAATGATAATGATAGAATGGCTAGCCTGGACGTTGTATCGATGTATACTAATGTCCCGGTACAAGCAGCATTAGAAAGTGTGAAGCGTTGTTTAACAGAGTTCCCAGAGATAATAGAAGGTAGTAAAATGATGTTAAGTAGTATTATGGAAATTTTAAATATTTGTATGTCCTCCACCTACTTTAAGTTCAGAAATGAATTTTATAAACAAGTTAAAGGTGTCCCTATGGGACAACCACTATCAGTCCCGGTTGCTAATATTTTTATGCACTATTTTGAAAAAAATCTGTTGTTAAAATCTCCTCTTAAGCCAAACTTGTATGTAAGATTCCTGGATGATATGTTTATAATTTGGAATCATGGGGATAATGAGTTAAATAAATTCCTCGAATTAGCCAACCAATTAGGTGAATTAAAGTTTACATTGGAAAAAGAGAATAATGATGAATTACCCTTTTTGGATGTGAAAATAAAACGGAATGGTTCCAGATTGGAAAGAGATATTTTTAGAAAAGAGACTTATTCAGGACTACTTCTTAATTTCTTATCAAATCACCCATATGGAATGAAAATAGGCATTCTTAAATCCATGATATTAAGAAGTCTTAGAATAGTGGATATAGAAAATAGAGATAAGGAAATGAGGAGATTAAAAGAAATATTCAAACTAAATAGCTATCCGTCAAGTATAATAGATAGATTAATAGATGAGATGTTACAGAGATTTAACAATAATATAATAAACAAAGTAAAGAAGGAAACGGAACCGGAGAAGCACAAAATTATGGTATTACCTGATTCTAAATTGAGCAGGAAAATTAGAATAATAGCAGCTAAATACAATATTAAAACAGTTTTAAGACAATCGCTTACTATAGGCAATAAACTACCTAACCAAAAAGAAAGAGTAGAACCCCTCGAGACATCAGGAGTATATGCGATACCTTGCAAAGAATGTAATCTCAGGTATATAGGCGAAACCATGCGACCTATAAAGGTTCGTAGAGGTGAACATAAGACAGCCTGCAAATATGGACACATTCAAAGATCAGACCTAGCTAGGCATTCGAAGGAAACGGGTCATGAAATAGACTGGGAAGGATGTAAACGCATCGCGTTATGCAACCGCAACAGATTAACTAGACTAATTAGAGAGTCAATTGAAATAAAATCAGGAAAAGGTGTAATGAATGTAACATCGGTAGAAAAATCATTGGGCCCAATATTTAATGAAGCATTTTCTATGGTCAGAAAACGTGAGGCTGCGGAACATGAATTAAGTGGGAACCTAAGTAAAAAACCTCGCTTATAGAAAACTGGTTGCGAAGGATCTGTACCAATATCAATTTCCTATATACTTATTTTTCTCAATAAAAATGTTCCAAAAGACGGTATACCGATTTAGCAAGGGTTAGTAGATAGAACATTAGATAAGACACATTTGACTTACATTGTCGCTTATATTTTCTATATTTATGTAAGGTAGGAATATCTTAATAAATGTATAATACGTTAGTCATAGAGAAGATATTCATGGTTAATAGCTACCATGTATCCTTTTAAGAGGAAACCAAAATGTGATAGATAGACGGATATATAGATAGGCCTATGGGTAGATTGATAGGTTTATTCTATACACATAATATATATATATATATATATATATATGACTCACACTGTTGCTTATATTTATATATATATGTTTTTATACATATTTATATGTATTTTATATATTTATATAAGGTGTGAATAAATAAATATACAATTTGATTAATTGGTAAATAAAAAAACAGTAAAAAAAGAATAAAATAATAATTTGAAATATGCAAACGTATATATATATATATATATATATATATATATATATATATATATATGTAGGATTAGGGATGTTGGTCTCATACTGTTGCTTATATTCATATATATGTTTTTATACATATTGACATGTATTTTATATATTGATATAAGGTGTGACTAACGTAATAAATAAATATATAATAAGAATAGAAATTATTCATATTTAATAATTATCAATGGTCCTTTTTCTCTCTCTCTCTCTCTATTTATACATATATATATATATATAAAGGTTTTACGATATTATATTTAGATATATATGTATATAGATATAATGAATTATTTTAGTCATATGAGCAAATATTCTTATGCAATTAGTTCCAATAGTTGATTAACTTCGCAATGTGCTTACGATTAGCTTTTTGAAAAACGTTAGTTGTCCAGGCTATCTCTATCTTTCTCTCTTTAATCGTTCACCTAAGCGTCGATATAACATTCACTCTCCATCCATCTACGTTACTTGCTGCTCCATATTTGAACTAATTTGTTGCTATGTGCGCAATACCTCACACACCATTGTATACATTAGAGTTCCCGGCTTTAAATAAAATACAGTATATGCTAGTCAAGGTTTTAGTTTTAGCATTTTTAAATTTTGATTACCGTGACATAGTAGCAATACAGTTATAACAAATAACAAAAGGTTCGATACTGTCTCTCTCCCCTAAAATATTCTGCATACGAGATGAGATGAGGTATAGGTGAGGTAATGATTGGTCTGCTAATTATAAAAAGTTATATATTGAGTTTAGTTACTGAGACAAATTCTATGATTAAAATAGTGTTGAGTCAAATATATATAAATAGAATGGTTTTGGAACGAGGTTACCACATTTGCTTAAATCTGCTATTGTGATCAGTGTTGTGTTGCCTGATGATGGTGCTGGAAAGTAGGCACCGAAACGTCGCCAGTAAACAAAGATGTGATAGAACCGCATTTCCAATTGAAGTAAAAATGAGTCAACCCGATCAAAGACAAAACAAAATTGGAAATAGTGACAAATCGGATCTTTGTGTAACTGCCCGTGTACAGCTATTACCCGCGTACGCAAAAATTTGTTACTATGTTCGCAATACTAATACAAAAGTGCCTATATATTAGTTCACCGCCCCGAACCGTATTTAATTGTGGTTTATTCGAAACGTTTTACGTACATTTTAGATTCATAATTAAAATATTTAGGTTGTATAACATTCGCAAATTTTCAACTTTTCTGTTCGTGCCGAAATGGTGAAACATTTAAAGCGCTATTACTAATACGCGCAATTGATGTTATTTCTTATATTTGAGCGACAAATTATAAACAGGATAAACTACTGACAATTTACAGTTATATACTAACTACTGTTTCTCGGTTGGCCTTAGCTTTAAGTGCAGTATGTACGGAATCCATTAAGACCTTAAGTTCTAACTAACCATCCCCAATATATCGGTGGTTAGAGCAACAGATTCCGAAACAGAAGTTTCCAGATTCGAATCCTGTACTTGGCAAATTCTGGGCAGTATGCGATGAGTTCCCAATAAGGACCAAACCAGTCTACTGGATGACTGCCTTTTCTACCCTATGCAAAGCTTAGTTTAAGGTGACAAAAGTATACTCATGATTGGTTAATTGTTTATGCCAAGATTGCAACCTTGACTATAGTAATAGAAAAATCAGTTGACTCGATTGAACGAAAGAACTTCTCTGTAATTTTAAATGTATTTTAAAAATTTATATCTGGTCATAAATGTTTCAATTATCCGAAGAAAATCTATCCTACAAACGTTTTTTTGCATGTGATAAAATTGTGGAAGTAACTATCATAATTTCAAGCTCTGCATAAATTTACAAAGATCTATTAGTTGATTCTGGAAAATTAACATGTTTATTTGTAGCTATGGTATTACAAACTATGTTGCATACGTACTCTATATTTAATTATAGTTTGTTATTTAAAATATTTTTTCAACCCTATGACCATACCAATAGACCAGTTTCGTCTGTTTTAAAAATAAAGAATAACTAGTGCTTTTAAATGCCTATTTCTCGATGATCTTATGATGTAATGTTCCATCCAAAATTATAAAAACATAACCCGAGCAACCAATGTTCGTTTAATTATCTAAAGGTATTTCTTGTTGTTGGTTTATTGTCTGCTGATTTTTGAGTGTTTATGTGTAGGCACTTGTGTACGTGTCTGTGAGCGTGTGTGGGCCATTCTCGTTGCATTTCAGAGCAATGTTTGAGATCTGATTATTATTGTATTGATGTTAACTAACACAGGCTGAATTTCAGTTGTTTTGTTTCTTTAATATATCTCAGCGGCCGTTATCTGTCTCCTTCTTCAGTTGATCCATCATCAGATGTTTTACAAAACAGAAATAATCAAGCAAGCGCGATATTTCCTCTGGCTATATAATTTAGACTTCAGACTGACCTTGCGCTAGATATTTGCGGTTCACGTGTTTTAGTGCTTATCCATCACTGTTATGTCCATCCAACTAAGTGAGACTTAAGTGGCTGAATATGAATTTACCACTTACATTCATTAGACTATTTGTTTTATACACTGCATAGGAAATGGCGTAACTGAGGTCGTCCTCACATTTTAGGGTGAGGGGGGGGGGACCAATAATTCAGAAACACTTATCATAACCACATGCTATTGTAGGTGATAAAATTTGAAATCCGAACGACCCATGCGTGTGTTAAATTTCAATTCAAACCAGTCAGATTGTACTCAGGATAGGCTTGTTTAATAACAATTGTTGTTATATCACGTCACATTATTTTAATCACGTCACGCAAGTTCATGTGTGTCTGTTGTGTGTGTGTGTGTGTGTCTTTTCACATCAAAAATGATTCAGTTAAATATAATTAATACACGTCTACGTTCATTTAAATGAAACATGAGTCAATAGACGAATGCTATTTTCTCGTATATCGTTTTTCGTATTGCCTTATTTCTGAATTTCATTCTGTCCACTTGCTAACAGCGCAGGGTTTGCGGACTGCAATGTTGGTCGCTATTATTTTTGTGCAATTTCGGTCAATGTTATCGATGATTGTGATACCGTTTGTGCAGCTGTTTTCCTTCCATTTAGTTACCAATCCGATTGAATGTTTTTTGAGGGCTGGTCTATTGGGTGTTCCACCTTGCGTGAATGCTAGTAAATTGTTGTCTGGTTGTGTGATTCGTGGCCAGTCAATTTAAAAATATCATGTTAAACAGTCATTATTGCGCAGGTGGTGAAATAACATTCTTTTAATCAAGTTTGCGAGCTTGAAGTAAGCACCAATTCCACTGTATTGAACCGACTGGCGGTAGTTTTGCTATGTTAGTATGTATTAGGTGTTGCGAACCTAGTAACAGATTAGTTCAGTTATGACCAGAAGGATAAACCAAAGGCTGCATGAACAGAAAGTATAATCATCAGTAGGAGCCGGTATTACGCCAGAGTGTATGGATTTACTGGAGTAACAGGTGTTCAGAAATAGTTGTAATTCTCAATTTCGGTGAACTATAGCATAAATTGATATCCATCATGTTGGTACCATGTACCGACTCGGAAACCATAGTGTTAGTAACATGTACCTTTTCGGTACTATGATGTTGGTATCGGTTACTAACACAATAGCCATAGTGTTAGTATCCTTTACAGACTCGGTATATATATTATATACTGTGAGTTAGCGTTGAAGTCGCATTGTCGTAGACTATACGATGTTAGCTTCACTATTGCAGGTTTACACTTACGTCTAGGAGATTGTACCGTCCTATTATCCAACATTCTTCACCCAAATATATAGTGGTTAAAGGGCGTAATACCGGCTCCTACTGATGAGTCGCCAGTAAGCACGAAACGAATGTGCATGAGATTATACTTTCCGTTCATGCTGCCTTTGGTTTATCCTTCTGGTCACAACTGAACTAATTTGTTACTAGGTTCGCAACACCTAATACATACTTGCATATATATTAGCTCTTCGCAACAAACAGTATTTAACTGTTTTGCTATGTTATTCGTCGACTGGTTACATACAGTGAGAATGGCGTTTACTTCAAACTAGCAAACTTGATTTAAATAAAATTACACGTTGTTGTTGGTATTCTGGAATATTTAGGGAGAGTGCGTTTGTTTTGTATGAAGAGATTCCTAAATGCATAATACTTTTTTGGACTTTACTTTGTGTATAACCGAATTATTTAATCAATTGACATTGTGCCGCGTTGCAAACATACGTTTCGAAACAGTTGATTTTCCTGACAATGTCAAAACGTTTTGACTCAATTTCTGCAGTAAATATCGTTGGTTCCCGTTGATCAATTGCTTTTACATACGTCAATTAGATAAACTACCGAACATACATGAAAAATTATAGATTATGAGAGGTTTCCAGAGAACTAACAATTGATCCTTAATATTAAATCTCATGATTCTGTGTGCTAAAAATTATATTAAATTTTGCACTTGGGGAACTCAGCTTAGTGATTCGATTTTTCCACTGTGTAATTATTTAGGCGAGCAGTTCGCCTCTAAATGGTAGGTTTAGGAAAACATTTTACTTGGTATTCTCTGTGATTTGAATTGGTCGTTATATGATGTTAGCACTTTTGACCAGCTCCGCGTAGTTTTTAATTAGCAATAGTTTCCCTAGGTAGCGTAGCTCTTCTTTGATTTTGTGTCTGAAGCATATCATCCTTAGTTGGTTTACTGGGTTGTGAAGTAGGTTTATGTTGTGAGCTTGTGGTATGATACTGTTGTTATGGCTGTATTTCCCGATGGAAGGATATTCTCTATATATTGCCGGTGTCAAGTCACCCTTTTCTTCTCGAGTGTGTTGGATGTCTGAGAGAGAGGGTAAGTGCAGTCTCTCTCTACCTCGAGAGTGAATTTAATGTACGCATCAGTTTTATTGGCTCTCTTTACAGTAAACGTGTGCATCATTGCGAGAAGTCTAAGCGAACGCGAAAAAATTGACATCCAGACCGGAACTGAAAGCTTCTACGACTACTTAACGAATGACATCGCCCCAGAAGCATTCTATCGACAAGGACAAAAGTCTAATTTAATACGCTGCACACTGCCAATTTATCAAATTACGCGGTTGTCTAAAAAATAAATTCTGAAAAATTATGCATATAGGAAGCTCTTCATAAATAACGAGACACACGCGGCCTGAAACTTAAAAATTCCACTAACATGCATGTTTACTCACCTGGCCACGAATCACACAAATCAGTTGCAATTTTTTGTACACAAACAAGCCCGAACATCCATTGGACTAGTGTTAACACATATTTGATCGGTTTGGCAACAAACTAAATTAAAACAGCTGCGTAAATGCCATCACTGTCAACATTAACAGTGGGAGAAACTGCACAGCAATTTTTATCGATCAACATGGTAATCTGCACACCATGTACTGCTATAAGGTAGGCAAAATAAAAAATGTGAACAATGCTATACGAAAAGAACAGCAAGCAAAAAACAATCGTACATATAATATCTAACAAAACAGAGGTCTGGTCATTAATTAATATACCAATACAAGAATAACCAGATTTCAAACGTCACTTTGCAATACAATAATAATGACTCCTACATGCACAGATACACACACACAAATTTACACACAATAAACCACGAACAAGAAATAGAATTAAAACTGAAAACCCTAATTTTTGTCATCCACTAAATGACAACCGAGAATGCATCATTTAACTGCAAGATTGAAATTTTCAGGCGATTATTTTCGAAATAAATTAGCCAACATCCAGAATAAATGCATTTTTTTATCAAATGTGATTTATTTTCCAGAAAAACCTACTGTCTTATATACAAAGGCAATGGACATTATAAAGGTATACATTTGAACAAATACATATATATAATATATATATATATATATATATATATTTGGAAGCATTCGTTTATATATGTGTTGTCAGTAAAAATTAAACACTTCGTAGGGTAGCAAATGCAATTCATTTAATGGACTAGTTTTTTCTATGTTGGTAGATTATTAAGTACTTGGCAGAATTTACTGTGCTGGGGATCTATTTGGGACACGTTTGCCTCTGGAACTTGCATTAATCCTGGCACTTACTACATGCAATTTTCTGATGCCAGCTAACTTATGTTTCTTTGGTTGGCTTTTCCTTCAAGTGGAGTTCATTTGGCATCCCTTTAGACTTGAAATTCTAATCAGTCTCCTCACATCTGTCGTTGCACAGCAAACGTTGCCACTTTGGGAAGTTCTATTAAATTTAATTGTAATGGAACTGTTTTGATTTTTTGCTTGTTGTCAGTTAAAACTAAGGGTTTCAAGAATTGTCAAATAGGCTCCATGAGAAGAAAAGGTTAACCGGAAAATACATGTTGGCATGTATCCGATGATTTAATGTTGTTTACGACAGGGGTGGCGCAGGAGATGAGTACTAGACTCCGATGCAAATGTGCCCTGAATCGAAGCCGGGTCGCGGCAAATGTATATCTAAAAATTTGAAAAAAATGACTGCTTCAATTTGAATGATAAACAGATAGTTATGTTAGACTTTAGTTGGCATTTTATGCACATTTCAGCTTAGTTACTTTCCTTGACGATAATATTATATTGGTTTGGAGCATAATGTGTCTCATACTGATGTGTCAACAATAAGCACGAAACGCACGTACAATTGTTATTATTAATTTTGTTCATTTTTATTTTGGCATATATATATATATATATATATATATATATATATATATATATATATATATATATAATATAATGTCCATGCATTTTAATTTAACACAGTATTCTTATAATTAGGAAAACAGAACACATAAATAACAAAGTGGATAAAGGCCATTTATTTCGTGAATACTAATCATCTCTTATACAATCATACATATTTATACATTTTGGGTTTTCAATTGATTATGCTAGTGGTAACAAATCTGACTCGTTTTTACTTCTGTTTCTTGTTTTGGCTAGTTGGTGAGTGTGTATGCGTTTGTGTTTGTGTGTATGCGTGTTTGCATGTAAAGGTCATTCTCGCAGTATTGCAAAGTGATGTCTGAGATCTGGTCATTATTGTTTTGATGGCTTGAGAATTAACCATTTGTGCGCATTGTTCACTGTTACATATACAAGTGCTATTTTTCCCAGTGTAGTTGATCGTTTCACCTTGTTGCGCAAATTTATCATTTCCACATGGTAACAGCGCCAGTGTGGATTGCAGTGTTAAACGCTCACATTGTTTGGAGACTTCTGTCACCGTATGCGCTCGTATATATATATATATATATATATATATATATATATATATATATATATATATATATATATATCCATATATGATATCATGACAACCACGAAAATATGGTAACGGTTGGCATTCGAGGGCTAAATATAAGGCTGCGCTGTTGTAGCCATATATAGTATGTGGACTTAATCAAGGTTCCACCTGACGGGTCGCTACTAAGTACGAAATACATGAGTGCACCTTGAATTTGGTAGGTGGGCGGTGTACTGTGTTTTGTCAGATTTCTGAAGATGGTATGGCAATGAGGCACTGAACTGTCGCCAAACAACCAAGGTTATATCGAACCTCATCTCCAGTGGTTAATACGAATGGTGGAGAAGACTTCGGAGTGAGAAGACGAATCAGCACCCAACCACTGCGTAGTCAAACTTAACGCGTACTTGGCAATGGCGATCGGAAAGTGCAATTCAACCGCTCACGAAATTTAATCGTAGATACGTTAAATTTGATTATCGCAACGCCTAAATTGCACATTCATTAGTTTGTAGCCATAAAGTATATATAACCGTGTCTACGTCTCACTTTTTTCTACGGCCCGATATGATTCAGCGTATTTAACGAACATTGGTTGCGCGGGTGGGGATAACAATTACCTTAATCAAAATTGCCATTTTTTATATAAGCACCTGACCCATTAAGTACATACATTTGTCAGTATAAACTAAGAACTGTATAGTGTAGTAAAGGCAATTAATCCAGTAGACAGGTTTCGTCCTTATTGGGAACTTACCACGTACTGTTCAGAATTTGCCACGAACGGGACTCGAACCTGGTCACGTCTGTTTCGGAATCTAGTGCTCTAGCCACTGAGCCATCCTGCTGCACACTACACACAGTTTTCAATTGTAAGCTATTTAACGCTATTTGGTTAGCCTTTCCTTTAGGTGGAGCGTATATGACATTCCTATATACCTTAAGTTACAACTAGCCGTCCACAATCTGTCAGTATTGAACAGACAACAGGATACAACGGAAGTTGTATTGAAATGAACATCTATAAAAATAAATGAACATTGGTTGCGTGGGCGAT
Organism: Eudiplozoon nipponicum; assembly: GCA_029291075.1. NCBI lineage: Eukaryota > Metazoa > Platyhelminthes > Monogenea > Mazocraeidea > Diplozoidae > Eudiplozoon > Eudiplozoon nipponicum. The sequence goes on from JAQBSW010004025.1 coordinate 36,314, forward strand.
GACAGTAAATACTTTAATCAAGGTTGCGATCATGATATGAACACCTGATCCATTATGTACATAAATTTGTCACTATTAAATAGGTATTGCATAGTGTATAAATGGCAATTCATCCATGTTCGAGCCATGTCCGCGCTAAATTCTGCCCTGTACATCATGAGTTACTAATAAGGACGAAACCGGTCTACTGGATGAATTTCTTTTGCTACACTATACAATTCTTAGTTTATTCTGACATATATGTAAGTAATTAATTGGTTAGGTGCTTATATCACGATCGCAACCTTGATTATAGTAATGATTCAGAGTAGTTAGAGACTTATACAGTTTGATGCTAGGTAATATGGACTTATAAACATATAGATTTATGTAGACGTATAAACTGATTGATGGCCTGATATTCAAATAGATGATGAATAGAGCAATGAATCGTTTATTTAATCAAATGATGGATAGATAGTTAGAACTGTGCTAGAATGAGTCTATAGTGAAACTGTAAAAGATTATGTAAAGATGTAATTAGAGTTTAAGGTTTTAATGTTAGCTACGAATTATAGTAATTCCGTTGTTTGCAGGCTACCAGTGTTTGGATTTGTTCTTTGTTGCATTTTGTGTTTTGCTTGTATTTATGCCCACCTGTGGTTTGTGGCTCCCACGAATGCTTTTCAAAATGCATGCACACTTTACAACTGCATTATGAATAATTAGCTTGCTTGCTTGTAAAGAAGCCAGCCAACTTATTTTCTTATCTAGTTTATGTCTGCTATTGCAGTAGTTCAGCTTTAAATACACTACTTTATTCAACTATTATATATTCACGAATATTGCAGTTTGCGTGTGCGTATAAGTTATTTTGTTAGCATTCTTTCCTAAAATTGTCTTCAGTTTTTCTAATCAGTTAATATAGCGCGTTTTCTAATTTGTTTAATTTAATTGGGTTTGAACCGGTTACTAAAAATTGGCCCGATTCTTTTCCGGGTCATTTTTGACTTTTAAACGGTGATTCTTTAACTTAAAATTTATCATTTTTAAATATGTCGGAGTTAAAAAAGGGCAAACATTAAGCTGATGGCACAACGTTAACCCGTAGTTGACTGATTAGATTAAACGAAGGATAGCAGCCGTTGTTCAAATCGCCAAACATCATTACCCTACACAATAGCGCATCAGCATGTAAAAGTTGCTGCTTAACTTCTGAAAGACTATGACAAATATTAATTTGTATGCGACCATTTTAAAGGATACTTTGGCGCCCATTCATTTTTTGAATCTACTATTTAAATTCATGGCTCTCTTGATCTACGTCCGACGGCTGACGAGCATCACCCACGCGGGCTGTCTAGTTTCACGGCGGACGTGAACACTACAGAAATTGTCTCATTTGCCTTCGGCAATAATTGAACTTCAAAGAATTCGGTTCAGAGACTGCGACTCTACCTTTATGCCTGCGAAGCCGCAAATTGCATGCACTTGTTAGTTACATAGCAACTTTTGCATTTTGGGCAGGAATTACTTCAAGTATATCCTCTTACGTATCGCTTTTGATTGAAAGTTCGAGCTGACTATCTCCGATTTGTAATTATAAGATAAGTAACTTTCCACGTGGAGAAGTATTTTTAAATTAAGTAAAATGGCAAGAATGGTTCATAAAAATGCTCTCAGTTTTGGCAAAACCTAGCAAAATATGACGAGCGCAGTTCCTATACCAGCCCAGTTTTGTCTATTTTGGCAATCAACAATAGCGAAATCAATACACCTGGTGGCATTGTAGTTGCCTCATAATGACGAGAATGCGCAATTGCTATTTATAACTTCAGGTAGCAAGCGACAAAAAAGAGGATGAACCAGAATTAAAGTCTGGCAAACACATAAGAGGATACATATTTACAAATTTTAGCTAATGCTTGTAATCCAGTAGCGTAGTAAATGAGTTGCAAGTTTAAAGTAAGCATTCCTGGGTTAAAATCGTGAACGGAGCAATTCTGAGAACTACAGAAGAACGCCTAATAAAGGGTAAACTGGTTCAGTTGATTAATTGGATTTGATTTCATTTGCGATACTTATTTTATACCGACATTATATATATATATATATATATATATATATATATATATATATATATATATATATATATCTTACGTTTCAACCGCGTAACAATTTGCCTTACCGTCTCTTAAACTAATCTTAATCTGGCTGAAAAGATATCATCTTTTTTTGTAATCATATGTTAGACATATTTAGAACGTGATTTCACCATCGCAATTTTTGCAGTTTTTCCCGTTTTACTGCCAAGCAGTATTTGTTTATGGATCCAAAATAATTGTCTTCGGACTTCAATGTTACTTATTTGTTGCTGATAATCTGTATAAGCGAAACCTCTTTTACAGCGGTGATCAGTTGTCTTTACTTATCCAAGATCTCTAACCATAAAGTTATAATTCTCCCTAGTGAATGACAAAAATGAAATTCAAGGCGAAGTAATGTACTACCGTTTCGCTATAGATGATTGTGATTAAAAAAGTCCACACGAAATTTTGCGAAACTCATATGCACCACGTCACCAATATTGCCCTTGTTAGTGACACAACTATCAGACACGCAATAGGAGCAAAAGCATCGATACCTTATGTGTTATAACCTATATACTACAATCGTGGGATCTCCGTGTTTGATACGAACCCCTACATTCTGTTTTAAACTATGTCGACGTTTATTGGGGGATCGCAATTTTTAGTTTGGCTTTTGAAAATGCGTCTAACCAACTTATCGTCTTCACAGAGCGCTGATTATTTGGATTATTAATCGTCGAAAAATTTCACACTCGTCCTACAATTTATGGCAGGCATCAGGGAATATTATAACCTGTCTTAATAGGTATCATATCAGAAAAAATCATAAAAGTATGTCGAATGTTCGCAATCAGTTTTTTTAAATGAATTAGGTAGGGATATAAGCCAAAATCGTTTGGGATGTATTCCGGCGAGAAAAAGCATGCAAATGATAGAATCAAATACAAATTCTGGCCAGTACTTGATGAGTTCCCAATAAGGACGAAACCGGTCTACTGGATGAATTGCCTTTTCTACACTATACAATTCTTAGTTTATACTGACATATATAAGTAATTAATGGGTCAGGTGTTTATATCAAGACCGCAACCTTGATTATAATAATTGTTATCACCACCCGCGCAACCAATGTTCGTTTAATTATACAAATGCAGTGGTTTGCGTAATCTTGTCGAACGATAACGGGACATTGGTGCGATTTCAACGAAATATAGCTACAAATTCATCAAATTCTATAAAGATCATTTTATCACTCGAAGTTTAGATAAGATTACTCATATATTTCTTTAAGTCAAATTTTGCCCATCTGAAATTGAAGTCAATCCTATTCTTTTCGTCTAGTAGCACAACATGACAGAACTGTTGTCATTCGCAAATACTGATGCGATTCAACATTTCGTTTTCATCTTCAGAGCAAGACAGCAGACCGACCAACGAGGATTAAGTCACAGACTATTTTTAAGTTGGGCAAAACCAGAGCTACTTATTTAAAGAATTGATACCATCAACAGCGCAGTCAATGTTTGCTTATTTAATTCTGTATATGTTTTGTGTCCTTCAATTTGTTTTAACGTTAAAAAATCGCCAGCTTGCACTGCGAGGATGGAAAATCTTGTGGAAGAATTATAATATTGGCAGTGAAAAATTATAATTTGTTGAGTTGATTCTGCGGCGTGTAATCCGATACTCGTTTTTAAGCAATCAATCGTATGTAACATATCAAAGCTATCGTCAGTCTCAGTTTGTAAATTGAGTTTATCTTTCGTGTTCTACATCAGGGTATGAGAATAGGCAAGAAGTCTGGCGATGAGAGCCGCATATCTGGAAATTAACTGAAAATTGATCCTTGTGTGTCGGTTGACCATTTTGCTCTGATGATAATCATAGGAGGTCGAAATGCGTCAGTTCATGCTAGACACATTAATCTTTCTATATTGTTCGACTGGTTAAATACAATGGGATTCGTGTTAATCACAAGCTCGCGAACTTACTCTAAGTAAATTGCTATCAGAAATCGCACAACAAAGAAAATTTTATCGAAATTGAACTGCGTTACAGGCTAGATTTAAATGACCACCCATAGTTTTCCTCACTGACAACAGAGACGCGTGTGTAATGAGTAGGCGAACATTCTAACTGGAGCACCCGCATTCAAAGCTGCTCCGTGTAAAATCAGTAGCGCTGTGCCTTTTGTTGGCGCGAATATAAAAAGAATGACGCAAAAACTGTTGCTCAGTTTGAAATTGAAGAGCGACCTGACGAGCGAGCGAGGTTTTCAAATAGTTATCAGTCGCATATTTATATCGGAATGATTTCAAAGCCATTCCTTATGACGTAAGTGTAAGTTTTTCTCGACATCAATGATACATGATAAAATGTGCTATTATGGCTTCTACGAAAATATTCTTAAAAATGAAGTAACTGACAATCATGTAGATTGGTTTTAAGTTTCTTAGAGAGCACATAATTTCTGGCAAGTTGATTCATCCAAGGGTTTTGCTTCTCCTATATTTATATATATTACATGACGTAAAGAGCTAAAATTAATTGAAATATTTGGTTACTTTTTGCTTATTTTACTTGATATAATGGTTGCCAAATTGTTTGTGTGATGAGCTTTGCATTGAAAAAGACTTCCGAAATTGGAAGTCGAACTATCGGGAATAATCAGGTAGACAGTGGATGAAAAAACACCTTGTGTTGCACCACAAGGAAAAGGTAATAAATCTATTCCCTGTCGTGCAACATGTTTCTTTTAAAGTTTTGACAGTTTGTTTAACAGGTGGAGAAAAGAAATAACGCTAAACAAAAATTTAGACCTCCTAATAAGTAGAATCAAGGAAATTTATTAGTAGATTTAGAGTCGGTGCCATGCTGTTTAATAGCAATAACATTATTATATTTGTTTCAAGTTATTACGTGCCGGTGTGTGTTTGTACCCCTGTTTTTATCTTATTCCACTTTTTCTGTTTTAAGAATGTTTTGCATATTTGTAATGGATCGTTGGTAACAAATATCCGTTGCTCAATTGTTAATTTATATTGCGCGAAGTTGTCCGTCCTTTTTCTTCCGCCCTTTTCTTGTGCGGGAAAATTGATAGCACTCGTAGGTCGGTAAAATCTTGAATCCTTTGCATTTCCGATCGGACATTCTGGTACCAACGTCATTTTCAGACAAGCAGCTGATAGAAGGCTTGAAAAGTTAGGGAAAAGTGAGAACCCATCAATCAAGGCCAAAAATCGGTGCTCCTGGAAATATAAATATTTCAATATTTTACCGTAGCCTATCGGAGCTATATATTTTCACACTTCTTCCTATTTCCTTCTGTCTGCAAATAGTGCGTAAAATTGTTTTCATTAAAATTATATTCTGGATAAATTTCTGTTTCTGTCCTTCCGATGTCTTCCTTTGAGTGGTCTTACTTGATGAGAATGGCCGGAGAATAGTAAATGTAGATGCATTAATGCTATTGACAAGTTCTGTTGATGATTTTGACAGATGTACATACGAGAGGTGTGCCGATAGTTTCATTTAGAATCATATTTACATGGACGCACATGATAATGCGAATAACCCTGGAGACCCATTTACACGATAGAAGAGTATTTGTAACGAAGGGGTGGGGGTTGCCTCGATCACATCACATCGCAACATACACGAGGCATGGTAAAATACTGGACAGTGTAAAAGCTGCAAACGGCTTCATTGCGGGTTTGCGTGCTTTGATGGAAATCACGCATATATATATGCAGTGGTCTATGTCAACAGAGTAAAATGGTCTAAAATGATAGATTACTCTATCAGAGAATGGTAAAGTATCGCAGCTGTGTATGCTTGGCTTATCTATCTTGCAAGGCTACCATCAGAAACCCCTGAAAAAGGGTTTGCGTCTATAGTGAAAAACGTGATTTTAGCTAATTTTATTCTATTATGCAACGTCAAAATCTGCCTCCTACTCAAAATCTTGTTGTCTTACTCCAATCATGCGCTAGGTGAGAAAATATTACTCGGACGTACGGTCGGGTCAGTGAAATTAACGGCGCATTTGGTCTACGATTCAAAATTTTTGTCGTTTCATGGATTTATCGGTTAGTCATTGAAAATGAAGCAATTCGTCACATATTAAGCACAACGTAACAGTTCTGGCTACAATTGACGAATTATTCAATATGGCCTTAACCATAATTCTTTAGGGAGATAAACGGTACACTCAGGACTGGTTGAATTAGTTCCGTGATTTTTAACGTTCATTTCGTATATAGCTTACTTTTTGTTATATTTCTGCAGTTAATTCATGCATTCGAATATATTTACACAGTTTACAAGCAAAATTTTTCTGAAAATCGTGAAATAAATCCACCCTAATATAAAAAATTAGTACGCCACAAATTCTAGACTGGATCAAAAGTTTTATACAAATTTATTTTCAATTGTCAATCTTCATATTTTGTTAATACCGTTTGGCATGCGATTAAATAAGCCTGGACGTTCAGTTTTCCATGTGGAAAATTTATGTATGTATATATATATATATATATATATATATATATATATATATATATATATATATATATATATATTTATTTATTATTTATTGTGTACCGCATAATATACGAGGATTAAAAAATCATCATAAATGCGGATTAAATTGAACTCAGCTATAGTACAAAATTCAAGTCTTATGAATATATCCTTTTGTCAGGTACACTTTATTAGCTTCTACTTCTGCAGTATACTGCGCTCCTTGGGTTATTTCTCCCTCTCCCTCTCTGTCTTACTGAAGCTTCCACAATACATTCTAGCAAACTCTGATCATTTTTACCACAGACATTCAATCTATACTACGTAATCCACAAGTGTACTATTTTGTACTTTGTACCCAACAATAATGCCATTACGTCTTCGTTTTATTTGCATAGTTTTCCTGCGTCCTTTTAACAAAAGTTCTTAATTTTTAAAGGAAGCAAATTGCAATTGTCGCTTGCCTTAAAGTTAATAGACTGGAAGAAAAAGTACAGCATGAAGTATTCTCCGACATACCTATAAATTAGCACACCTAAAACAGTCAATAAATTTTCTCTTTGTAAATTTATTCTCATGAATACGTTACCCGGTTTATGGTACGGCAGCTAGTATGTTGGAAATTTGAAAAATCTTCGATATTTATTTTCCACAAATATAAATCGCCGTTAAACAGGCAACCAGGCCCTGTATCACCAAACCTTGATGTGCATCGGGGTTAAAATCGATTAACATTTTGCAAGATTTAATCTTACGTTCAAATGTACCAATGTTCATTTAAGACATGATGCTGTTGTGAGGAAGTGATAAATTATTGAAAATTTGCATCTTCATGTAGAGGCAATTTTTCATAACCTTAATTATGTACTAAATTGACACAGATATGCGGTAGACCAATTTTATATAATAATTATTTCAAATATCGAAATATGCTCCAAAACTATAAATGTAGTGTAAGGTGACGAAATTTTCTTCATAATTGGAAATTGTTTATGAGATTTACAACATTACTGCAAATTCTATAAACGTCTGGCCCATTAAGTACATACATTTGTCATTATAAACTAAGTATTTTTTAGTGTAGAAAAGGCAATTCATCCAGTAGACCAGTTTTGTCCTTATTGGGAACTCATCACGTACTGGCCAGAATTTGCCGTGGACAGGTTCGAGCCCTGTTTATATCAAGATCACAACCTTGATTATAGTAATTGTTATCACTGCCCGCGCAACCAATGTTCGTGTAATCTTTGGAGTTCTAAGTTTAAATCAACAATGAACTTGCTAGATCTTCCTTTAATTCTTCTCTAGTTAGAGCCTATTATGACGTCATATCTTAAGGTAACTATACGTATAAATAGCCATTATCAAGCATCATTTCGGCCACAAATTCCTGCTTGAATCGAAGCTACTGCTGTTTGGCTAATTATTTTCCTAGTGTGCTCTTGTAGTAAAATCATTTAATGCTTATATGTTTATGTCTATCTTTAATGCTACAGAGATCGCGCAAATGAGACAACTGTCTCGACTTCAGCTGGAGTCTAATCTGATCACAGATTTACCCACCAGTTTGCATCGCTTGCGCCAAAGCCTGAAGGAGCTACGATTAGGAGATAACCCTTTAGCTCCACCCCTACCATCGGTAAGTATTTAGATTGCCTTTTTCATATTTTCCTGAGGACGCCTTCTATATATGCATGCAAAGTCGGGATAATTAACATTATTTGATTAACTTTCATAAAGATTTTATAATTACAAATTATTTTTGATTTACATCGATAAATGGAGAAACAGCTGAATGCAAGATCATGCAAGGCATAAAAATCTGAGTGATGTCATTGCCACTTCGAGAGATCAATCGCCATATTCACTTAAATGCAGATATAGTGTACCTAATGAGAGAAAGCGTTCTTGTACGTGGTCTGTAAGGGAACAATTGTTATTCACGAAAATTGCGCAAAGTGTACCGCTCAGTCTCGACACCTACATCTAAGGAAATGTTAAGATGGTTAACAAATAATGCAATTGCAACATGGAACCTGTTTTATGTCACAGTGTGGAAACCCAATTTAAAGTCTCAGAATCACGTATCAATATACTTCCTTTATGCAAGCTTAGCACTCGAGCGTCATCTTGGTATGATGGCTGTGAACAGAGAAAATAAGATGCTTCGCAAGGATACATTTGCTAAAATGCAAGTCTGCAACGCTTGTCTAGTAAACTTGAACACGTTGAACTCATTGTAAACGATTTCAAGTAGACCATAAAAACGGAGAGTAGCCTTGCCACTCGGAACCAACAATACGCAAATCTGCTCTGAATTGCTTGTATTACGATTTTGCATTGGTAGTGGCATAAGAAGGCGAATTTTTGTCTCTATCGATAGTAACAACGCATGTCATCTGTCAGCATTCTAAAGTAGGACACACACGCTTCAATTTCGTGAAAGGAGAGCACAGAATAAGGTACATTACTAAGAAACAACAATGACTTCACTTAATGAGACCATAAGAATATTCTGATCGTGTTCTTAAGAAAGAAAATAATTATACTGATCAAATGAACAGCGTAATTGATGGTAAGCAGACTCATATCGAACTAAGTTATTGAAGAGTGATTATAGATTATTGATTATTCGGTATGGCATGCTATGTAAGAAGAGTGTGAAGTAATTTACCAATGAATGGACGTGGCACGTAATAATGTAAACGATGACAGCATAGGTAGCTAAAAATGCTAATTAAATTAGCTCAAATGCGGCCATAATGTTCCGTGTGCTGAATGTACACCGACTGGTCTGAACGTGCACCTTGGGGCTGGTGAGAATGTTTATATTAATAATAATCTACAGCACAAACTAAAAGGCTACCTCAAAACTAGATTGCTTCCTGTAAATCTTGGTATGCTAATCAATTGTTCACTTGAGTCCTTTGAATTCTTGATTAAAAGAAGACCGCACAATATCAAGAAATTTATTCTTGTTTTTATAATTTTGTTATACTTTAATATAAACAATTATTTGTTAATTATAATGATTAATAAACAAAAGTGACTAAGCTCAAAGTCAGCATAATTTTAAGATAAAATAATTTGATGGTAAAATCTGTTTACAAGCATCTAAGTTGACAGAATTATCGATTTACTCTGGAAGCTCATAGATGACGACCAAACTTTATTCAATTTACCTACAAGTCATCTTGAAATGTTCTTCAACATGTGCTCTAAGGAAATCCAATTCTAGTTCAGTAGTCAAAATTTCAGACGAGTCGATGGAATTGCGATGGGCAGTCCGTTTCTGTGGCAAATGGCCGATTCTTACATGATCTATCTGGAAATATAAAAAAATTGCAACCGCCAATTAATAGCACTGCCATATAACTGAGTTATTTTGGTTACAACTTTATCTTCATTATTGACAGTGTACGCTTAAATGAGATTCTTAAGGTTTTTAATTACGTGGGTCATAACATTGAGTTTGCTTGCGGGTGCAAAATCTCTGACTCTAACGCTCTGCTTGTTCTTGATTTATTGATATGGTGAAAGGAAGATAAAATATAATAAATTATTTCGAAAGCAGACAGAGTCTGGGCAGTACACACATTACTCCAACTCTGTCCCAATTTCGCAGAAAGGAAGTCTGATACACTATTTATCCGAAAGAATAATGGGAATTTGGCCAGATGAATTTCCATGTCGAGAGCTAGCGGTGCTAAAATGAGTATCTTGACATAAATGTGTCCAAAATGATTTATTATGGGAAGCGTATAGTATAAAGAACGAACAATAGGCAATGAATTCACAACATATTTAAAGACCAAATATGCTAAATTACCTTTTAAATGGGATGCCGCACCTGAATTATTTACTCTGGGTCATTTAAGATTTTTAATTTGTTTAACAGAAAAATATTTTCAGAGTGTAATGTAAATAGGACTGGCCGATTGCTGACCTAAGCGAATGCAAAAGTATTTGTCGACAAAACACAAATGGCAAAAGAACCAAATTTTTTTGACGATAGCCAAACGTACCGTTCAAATATATAATACATTTAGCTCAAAGTGTGACTTTTAAAACATTGTATATTTTGCACAAGTGCAGGCACTCCAAGGTTTCAACAGAGTTGCTTAATTAATAACAAATTTGCGAATTAATTTTGTCTAAAACGAATACCAATAAGCATAAGTTATTATATTTTCTTCATTCCGAAGACTACATATATAAGAAATACGTACAAACAGTACGTTCGAAACTGGATTAGTCGAAATTACCTGAATTGCATTTGGACTAACGCAGTTTTTTCGGTAGTTTTATTTCATTAACAACATATTTCGGCTGCCATTATCGACAGACTCCTTCGGTTGGTCCATATTTTGTTAAAGAAAGAAAATTACTGGAACAAAAACTGCGTTATTCAAAACACAGTTCAGGTAAGTACGTGCGATTAACGGTAGCTTTGCTATGTTGTGCATCTGGTTAGATACAACCGGATTTGTTCTGGTCTCAGGTTCTAAAACTTGATTAAAAGTATTGTTATTACCACTCGCGTAAATGATGATGTTTCAATTGTTTAAAATATATGAATCCGACGAAATATACGAAAATTAAATGCTCGTGACGGCACAGATATTGTGCAGTCGATATCTCAAGTCAGATACAATGTATGTGAGACAACTAGATGTGAGAGGCGCATATCTAATACGCTTTACTTATATATGCATTGCTATCTGATTCTCATAAGTCCGTTTTCCGCCGTGCTCTGATGAGGAAAAAGTTCGAAGCACGCTAGTACGTGCGAATGACGTTAATTTCGAAGTTATGCGACTGGTTGGATACAATGCGACTGGTGATTAGCTGAAGCTGTCGAACTGAAACAATTGTTATCACCACCCGCGCAATTAATGCTTATTTAAGCATTTATATAATTGGTATGACGTAATGAGTTACAAGTTAGTTAAAAAAGAACCATAAGTATATGCCAAAATTAGAATACGTCTGGCCGTTCTTCGGTGTAGCATCTTAATCTTATCTTTTTAAAGAATGGCGTTTGAAATGGATGTTTTATTATCTTATAAGTTCACACACTCATTCTGGTTGCAGATTTACCGAAAGTAATTTAATGGCTATCTTGATCATTTTTATGATAATCTAGCCCGACTTAGCAAAGTACGATCTACTAGATTATGCGTAAGACGAGACCAAGCCAAAATATGGATGGAGATTTATGCTTTAGTCTTTTCGGGAGTACTTATTGGCAGATCCTAATGTCAGCGTTTGTTATTCGTTGTTGATTTCTTTAATCTATGGCAATAATTTCTCACAATCTTATATATATATATATATATATATATATATATATATATATACCACGCGCCCATTAAAATTACGTACGGAGAACATAAAATAGTATGCATATATGTGGGGACATTCATAGATTATTTCCGGACAAATACTCAATAAAGACGCGCAGTCAGATAGATTAGGAAGGCTGTAATCACATTGAAATATCCAATCGAAATAGAGTAACCAGTTTAGTTAATTCATTAGAGAATCGGTTGACATAGAATTGGGAAGAGATGTCATGGATGTAACAAGTGTAGAAAAATCATTGGGCTCAATATTTAATGAAGATTTTTCAAGTGACAGAAACGTATGTGGGATGAATAAGATTTAATAATAAATCCAGCTAAGAGATTCCGATCATATATTATGACATAAGAAACTGAGCAAGTGACTCTCGAACATTTTAATAGGTTTTGCGTCTGGATGTCGTTTCAATTTTATTTGTTTGACTGGTATTTTGTATTGGGTACACATTGTAACTACTTTCTATTTTAATTCTGTTTATCTGACTTTATCTGCTCCGATTTTTTATAAATCGAATATTAATCCAAATTATGAAACTATTGAGCTTTTGTTTTTAAGTCATTACTGATATAACAATGCCTGTATTAACTTACTATCTCTATTTCTTTTCCTTCCTCTCTCCCTCTGGGAACATTTATTCGTATTCTTTTGACATATTTTAGATTAGAAAGCGAGTTTGTTATTTTTAACTTAAATAATTATTATTTTAAACTCCGCAATGAATTAAAACGGTATTCTGTTAATCGTTTTCATTAACGCTGTCCACAATTTCCCAATTATCTATTAAACTTAGAATGTAATTAGTAAACCGTAAATAAAGTATTACGTATACTAAGCATTTCATGGTAATTGAATTGGGAAGGAATGCGGTTGACTCTAACATACTCATTGTGAATCATATGCACTTGACGTTGATGAAATATTAAATACTATTTTTTGCGGAGAACTAATATATGTGCAAGTATGTATTAGGTGTTGCGAACTTAATAACAAATTAGCTCGGTTGTGACCAGAAGGATAAACCAAAGGCAGCATGAACGGAAAGTATAATCTCATGCACATTCGTTTCGTGCTTACTGGCGACTAATTAGTAGGAGCCGGTATTACACCATTTAACCACTTTATATTTGGGTAAGGAAAGTGGGATCGTCCTATTGTATCATCCTATTATCCCACATTCTTCACCCAAATATAAAAGTGGGTAAAGGGCGTAATACCGCCTCCTACTGATGAGTCGCCAGTAAGCACGAAACAAATGAGCACGAGGTAATATTTTCCGTTCATGCTGTCTTTGGCTTATCCTTCTGTTCATAATTGAACTAATTTTTACTAGTTTCGTAACACCTAATACATACTTACATATTTATTAGTTCTCCGCCACAAACAGTATCTAACTGGAATTCAGCCTTTTATTGCACAACAAAGATCAGAGGAATTTGCTATAATTTTTGTTTTATAGGGAATTGTATTGAATACCTGATGATGAAGCGATAAATGACGCAATGAAACATTGTGAGACAATCGGAAATAATTGAGACTCCATCATGCATTCACTTAAACTGTAATAACATCAATTGAACTCAGATTTGGTTCGTTTAACACGAAAATTTATTACTCGTGTTTGGTTCTAAAACCAAAATTAAAAAAACAAATTAGTTTATCTAAATTTCTCATTAACCTAATAATTTATTTATCACATGAACTCCTCTAAGTTTTCTTTTATTTACATAGTAAGGTGTTACTGATTTTTCTGAACGAGTGTCGCGGATGGTGAATTAGGCAGGTCAAAATTAAAACAAGTTATTAATATTAGTGGGTATTAGAGCTTATCCTGGGTGACACGTTTTGCAGCCTTTCGTAAAATTTGAAAATTATAGCTATAAATTCAAAATATGTACTAGAAACTATTCATTTATTTGGAAGACAGCCTTCACGTATATATATATATATATATATATATATATATATATATATATATATATATATATATACATAAACTCATTCATTATCTTGTACGGGGCTTAGTCTGCACCGAAGATATACATACTTAAACACTCACAAACACCTATATACATAGTCATAATCAATTATTGCCATAGCAGTTTGATTTTGGAAATAAATAAAAATATACTTAAGTACATATATATATATATATATATATATATATATATATTGTAGAAATCTACTAATTTATATCCTGCTATTCGCACATTGATCGTGTTATGAAATAAATTGTATATTATTATTTATTGTTAAATTCTACATGCTAGGATTCACGGGTTTCGTTAGTAGGCTAGCTTAACTGTTTGCAACCGGCGTTTCAAGTGTCCCACTCACATTTATGCTAATTGTTCCGTACACAATTATCGTCTTTTCATGCCGTCTGGTTTATTAGTTTACATTAAAGAAAGCAGATACATAAAAGTCTTCAAACAAATACTCGTTAAGTGTTACAGTTAATATATACATGTTTATATATATATATATATATATATATATATATATATATATGAATGAAGTATTGCTCTGGATTTGATTATACATATTTCTAGTAAAAAATAAATATAGCATAACAATTAAATACTGTTTTTTTTGCGAAGAACTAATATATATGCAAGTATGTATTAGGTGTTGCGAACAGTACACAAATTAGCTCGGTTGAGATTCAGAACGATAAACCAAAGGCAGAATGAACGGAAAGTATAATCTCATGCATTATCTCGTTTCGTGCTTACTGGCGACTCATCAGTAGGAGCCGGTATTACGCCCTTTAACCACTATATATTTTGGTGAGGAATGTGGTGTACCGTTATATTTTATAGGAGATTGTTTCGTCCTACTCTCACGCATTCCTCACCCAAATATATAGTGGTTAAAGGGCGTAATACTGGCTCCTACTGATGAGTCGCCAGTAAGCACGAAACGAATGTGCATGAGATTATTTTTTCCGTTCATGCTGTCTTTGGTTTATCCTTCTTGTCACAACTGAACTAATTTGTTACTAGGTTCGCAACACCTAATACATACCTAAATATAGCATATTTTAGCAAAAGGAATTCATCAACAAGAAGAGTTTTTCCTTCTTGGCTATCGGTTATTTGTGGCTGAAGTACCGCGGCCGGAACTGGAATCAGCGTATATTTATTTTGAGTCTTTAGACACCTCTCCTGTCCCACTGAAGACTTGCATAACGTTTAATCTTCACATTTATATAATGTTTTGTATTCAAGCAATCTGCCTTCAGGTCGATGTGACTTACTATCGTTTCCTACCGAAAGTTTGAACGGTTCGATATTACAAGACAAATTCCTTGTCATCTGGGAAAGTGATATTGAATTAATGGTTATTAGCAGGATATGATTATATATAAATATGTGATTGTGTATTGGATTAAGTGTTCAAATTATGACAACTAGGATTAGGGAGGTATATCAAAGTCAGCATGAAAAAACGATATAATTGCGTTTCAAGCTCAACAGCGAATAATCATTAGGATCCGGTACTATGCTCCGTTCCCATTATATATTTCATCAAGAAATGCTAGATGAATTGTCGGTACAATCTCCTATATGAATGTATTAAATAGAATAAATGGAATTAACTTCATATAATATTTTCGATAATGCGGCTTAAAAGCCAATTCACTATATATAAAATGTGCCGACCCTGTAAAGATTACGAACACAAAGTTTTTTTGGAAATGCCGAGCCTGTATAAAGTATGAACGCAATGGATTTTGAGATATAAATTGTGATTTACGACGTCTTCTTAACTCTTATCCATACTCTCTGGTGTCGGTCGATATCTGTTATCAAATTTTGCGCTGACTATTATGTTAAGTTATATATATATATATATATATATATATATATATATATATATATATATATATAAACGAGTCAGATTTGTTACCACTAGCATAATCAATTGAAAACCCAAAATGTATAAATATGTATGATTGTATAAGTGATGATTAGTATTCACGAAATAAATGGCCTTTATCCACTTTGTTATTTGTGTTTTCCTTATTATAATAATATATATATATAATATATATATAATATATATATATATATATATTAGTTCTTGGAACCAAACTATATATAAATATGTTGTTTTTATAAACTAGAAGTGCATAAAATAGCATATGCTATTTTTCAACTAGAACGGATTCATGCATAGTTTAACCTATTCATCAGTTACCAGAATTACCGCTAAACTCGATTTAAACCAGGTTATATTTGCATCTCATCTCATTCAAAATTAATGCCGCCAATTACAGGTACGTTTTTTATGTTTCAACTTCGGCTTTTTGATTGGTTATTCTCTAAGATCGATCATATTTAGTGTCGTATTCTAACAAATGTCAGGTCTAGTTCCTGCAAACTTGAGAAGTAATATTGAGTAAATTAATTTCGACAGAATTCGATTATATGTGTGTTTTTGTAATTAACTAAGTGCATTATTATAAATAAGATCCAATAAATCAACGTACACCAGTTTCATCTCTGTTGCGCACGAATCAATATTTGTCAAGTTCCCTGCAGCCTGGATTGGAACCAGCTAGTATACGGTTGAGTTTATAAATTTGTTCACTACACCACAGAAGTCGCATATTGCCGTTCAACTCGCTTACACTCTACACCTTTTACGTAGGCGTTACGATACCTGTCTTAAAATGACGACTCAGTTATGACTAGTTAGAACTTTAGTTTAAGATCTGTACTGAATTGGATGACCTGAAGGGAAGACTAAAAAAGACACAAATTGGTATATAATTGAAAACTACATGTAATACGTGTAGAAAACGTGGTTCAAGTATGACCCAAATGCCATCTGTTTCGAATTACTGAAAACTACTGATGAGTGCCAAATATTCACGAAGTTGATGAGTTAGATTTGATATAATATGCAATGTTCTCTTTATAATAACAGAGAAAATATAGGCATATATATATATATATATATATATATATATATATATATATATATATAGTTTCGCTTTAGGAAAAACCATTGAATACTTTAATCAAATTTGCGATCTTGATATAAACACCTGTCCAAATATGTACATGTATTTGTCAGTATAAACTGGGAATTGTATAAAGTAGGAAAAGCAATTCATCTAGTAGACGGTTTCGTCTTTATTGCGAGCGCATTATTTAGTTTTCAGAATTTGCTTTGGACAGGGCTCGAACCTGAGCACGTATGCTTTGGAATCTGTTGAGTTATCAAGATTGCAACCTTGATTAGAGCAGTTGGTATCACCGCCCGCACGACCAGTGTTTGTTTAGGCCATTGAATAATCGAGCGCGTCAGTATTGCTAACGTAGTTTGCAATTTTAAAAAAAAATCAACAAAATTGTCATTCTTTATGTAAGGTTATTTTATTTTTGTTTCCAATAAGAAGTGGTCTTATTTTGCTGTTTATCTGTAGTTATTTGCATGCACTCTTTAATGTGTTTTCTAAGATTACTTACCTTTTCCTTGTGGTGCGACACAAGGTGTTTGCATCAATTGTCTACTTGATTATTTCACATATTTCGACTTCTTTTTGCTGGTCTTTTTCAATATGTCAAGTCACTTGACATACTGATTGCCAAATTGTTTGTGGGATGTGCTTTCCATTGAAAACGACTTCCGAAATAGGAAGTCTAAATATCTGGAATAATCAGGTAGACAGTGGATACAAACACCTTGAGTCGCACCACAAGGAAAAAGTAATTAATCTATTCCCTGTCATGTAACATGTTTTTTTAAAGTGTTGAAATAGAAGGACACGACCTATATAACTGAAGAAATACAGAAAGTTTTGTCAAATTCTTGCTAGATAAATTGGCCTATATTTCCACTAAAGTAAATTCTAAAATTAACTTTCGTGTTTTTCCAAAAATATACTATTTGTAACACTCAAATACAATGGACTTTATAAATAGATGAAAATATATATAGAGTAAAAAAATTATAATTACGAAATTTATCTAATAAAATTTGTTATGTTGACTGGTTTCCATCCTATTTGGATCCAGTAATGTACTTGACACAATTGCAGCGTCAATCGGTTAAAACGTTTCGAAGTCGCTTGGGAGTATTGAAACTCATCCAGTAAACCACCAAAGCCGCGCACTTAATGCAAGTTTCAGTTAAACATTAACTTAATTTAGAGAGGTCCTATACGAAAACTCTTTCAACCTAAATTTCCAAATAGCCATCTCTGGTCTGTGATTAAAAAAATGGAAACTCCAAGTCATATTGATAAATTATATTGATGAGTACCCAATAAGGACGAAGCCAGTATAGTTGATGAATTGCCTTTGCTATCTTGTCTAATGCTTAGTTTAAACTGGGATATTATATATATATATATATATATATATATATATATATATATATAATAATAATATATATATTATAATATAATTTAATATCCACTAGATGGCATGGTTAATATACTAGAACGGCATATCAAGATGGCTATTTGAAACTATATCAAAAGCGATGGCGTACAGGATCTATGTAAACGAAAGATTGACCAGAAATCTTAAGTGTGTGTGTATCTTAAGGGAGCGTGTAGGGCGCAGGTTGCGTATCGAAATGAATGAGCTGCGGGATTTTTATACAGGTGTGCCCCGGTTCGAACCCCGTTCGCCGCAATATTTGAAAGTAGTTGATGAAAGCCATATGAGAATGAATCCTGACTATTTGATTTGTTGTATTTGCTTTTTTTGTAACATATTTGATAAGTATAGCATATATATAGATAATAAAATCATTCCATCATGCTTTCTCTCTCTCCATATATATAATTTTTTTGTGTGTGTGAGCATGTATCCAACTGGTGAAAAAACGTTAATTTCTTATTACTGATTATGTTGAGTCCATTGATTGTATAATAATCCAGATTCTTTTACAAGTATTACGAGCGAATTTTCTGAATCGAATGTTAAGTTTACAAGTAATGCTCTGTCATAGCTAGTAAAACTAGGTCTGATTTTATACCCTTGGTTAGTTATCAATTGTCTCTTTGAAAGTAGACTTTGAGTGGACTGTGCAAATTTAGTTTTTTTTTAATTTACTACAAATGGACTGACGGTCGTTTAATTTAGTAAAATTCTGATTGTGTGAAATCGTTTTCCATTCTTATTTCTTTTGCACTTTGGCAGGCTATGTTTAATGTCATGTGCTTTGTTCTTTCGCATATCCTTGTTGGTAAAGGATTTTAGTGACTGTCTACCGTACTAATTTAACCACATGTCACTAATATTGGTATAGCTCTATTATCGCTGTTGTCATTATCCACCAATCTTCTGGTTGTCTTATTGATAACATCTGATTACTTACTTTTTATTATTAGCCTTTATTCAGTTTTTAGTCCGGTATTCCTAAGTTGATTGGCACTAAATCATCGTAGAGCTGACCACTTTTTTGCTTTGGCCAGTCTAATTCAAATTTGCTTGAATCTACGTATAAGATTTATTGACTTTATAGGGCATCGATGTCATAATTGAATTTGTCTGACCATATATATTGTCAGTGGTTGCTTCACTTCTAGTCAAGTTCTTGCTTCTTTCTGCACAGCTACTTTAATTAAGGCCACATTATTTATTTCTAGCCAAGTCTAGCTTTTCTACTCCTTTGATTACTGGTATTTCACATTAAATAACTTCTATTGTGGATGAGGAATTACTATTTTCCTTGGAAATTGAGGGTGTGGTGATTTTAAGGCAATTTAACTGGATAAAATGACTAGGTTAATATTTTTGTTAAAGCTTGTCAATCCTTGCCTTATTACTGAAGCTGTGTTAATTGACATGCATGTGTCTGTCTTCGCCTTCCATATTTTACTAAAATTTGTTTTCTCCGCGTAATTGCCTGATTAAAAGATGTGGTTAGCTTTGGTGGATTTGCGGCCGGAACGATTGAATTCTCATTGAGTTTCTGCGGTAGGTGCTAGTAAGCTTTTATAACCAAATGCCTCCAAGTAAGGCGCATATTGTTTCAAGTAAAGAAGAAAAAATGTGTACAGTAGGTTAGATTGGTGGTGATGATTAGTTGATGTTCACGAAACATATAAGTGTATCTTTTGCACATATACGTAAATCTTGGGAAAAGGAATCTGCTAGTCTTTGCTGTCTAATCTGACATTCCTCTGTGTACTTAAGGTAAAGTTACGTCGACATTGTGGAAGTTTGGGTTCCTGGTACGTGCAATGTTTCGGTCAATTATTCCAGTTGGCAGCTTGCTCCCAAAAAGGACAGTTGCTGTGTGGTTTAAACCTGTTGTGGCTTTCCTATTGAAATAGTTAACGAGATAGCATTTTCACCTATATTAATCGATGTGAATGCCCATTATCATGAAGAACTGCTGTACTACCTCTAGCACTTCCTTGAGAATTTGGTGCTTAGCAGATGTTCTGGATTCCGTTGGCTAGATTTATCATGGTGTTACGTTATTGTGCATTAGGTACGGCACAGTTGTACGCCTTAAATGCATCATGCTAAGAGTTACCTTACATGTTTTATCTATATTTATATATATATATATATATATATATATATATATATATATATATATAAAGCTTCACTGGCTTAAGTTGTGGTGCGTTAGCCTCTGGTATAATTGACTGCGAGTGTGGCATTATCATGCTGATCTACCTTTCGAGTATTTGCTTTTTAAAGAGACAAAATATTCTTGCCTATTACCTGATCTGTGTTTTGACTAACGCAGCTTTCATTGTTCGAGTAATTTTCTTTTTGCAAAATATTCTTGCCTATTGTTTTAGATTTTCTTATTTATCCGCATAGGTATGCCTTTTGCTTTTTATTCTTGCCATATCTCCTGATTTAGGCTTCAGTTTTATGTATCACTTGTGTGAATAACACAGCCCGATTATTGGTTTCTGACACATGTTTAGCAGATGATGTATGTGCATGTTTGCCAGGAGAAGAGCGATAAATTTTCACATTGCAATACAATTGAATTGGTGGAAATTTGCCTCGTTGACACTGATCTTTACTTCATAAATTCATGCTTCTACTAGGTGGCCATATATTTTGTATCCAATCTTTTAATTTTTAGGAATTCATTCGAAATTAGCTCACATACGGTTGTTGGCAAGTGTTACTGGCATATTGGCTTCTCACCAGTTAGAGCCAGCACTACGACTCTAACCAACCATAATTAAATTTTATTGTTTACTTGACCAAATATATAGTGGATTTAGGTCGTTGTGCCGCTTCCTCATGACGCAGGGTTATGCGGGTATTGCCTGGCCTTATTGATAAATAGCTAGTAACCACGAAGCACAAGTGTACGTCAGATTACGGGTTTTAACCACGCTAACATCGTCATACCTTTCCCCTCTGATTTGTACCAACTTATTACTATTTGAGTTTAGTCTAAAACTTTATCCTATTATTTATTAATTTGAACTAAAGCTCGCTTTTGTGCCTCTTAACAAGTTCGCTGAAAATACTGAGCAGGTATCTATCTGTGGCCTAGTGATAATAATCTCCCTACCACAGCTGAACATTATTGAATTCAAAATTTCGTATCTAAAGATAGACGCGGCGACGTATTAGGCATAATTATTTGTGTCTCCATTTTGCTCCTTCTGTTTTTCTTTGGCTATGTAGAGTTTATGTTTTATCTTTTTTAGCATTTGTTTCGGGTTGCTTACTAATTACTTTTAGTTATTCTCCTCCTACCTAGCTAGATTCCTGACTTTAAGATCATAATTAAAATGGCATATGTAGTCAAATTCTACATACAATATGTCTGAAATAAGGCAAAATTCCATGCGGAAAATTTCTAACCCCTCATATATATATATATATATATATATATATATATATATATAGTATAAATATTATTCACTTGTTATTGCATTTCTTCCTAATCAACGATATACTGTGATATTGTGTAAGCATGGGATATATATATATATATATTATATATATATATATATATATATATATATATATAGAGATGGAGATAAAATCACATTAATATTCATACATGCACCGATATTATATGTCGAACTAATTATCCTTCTACAGAAACAAAAGTATATGATACAGTACAATTACATATATATATATATATATATATATATATATATATTGGAAATAAAAATATGGAAATAAACCAAATTTTACATAAATGATAATTATTAAGTAATTTATGAGATCGTAGTAAGTACGAGGACGATCTACCAGATGAATTTTCTTTGTGAATTCATGCAATATTCAGTTTATACTATATATATATATATATATATATATATATATATATATATATATATATGTGTGTGTGTGTGTGTGTGTGTGTAGTGTACTGTATCATATACTTTGTTTCTATAGAAGGATATTTAGTTCGATATGTAATATCGTTGCATGTAGGTATGGATATGAATGTGATTTTTGCTATATATATATATATATATATATATATATATATATATAACTTGCTTCCTAATATCACAGTATATTGTTGATTAGGAAGAGAAAACTTGTGCAATAACAAAGTGATAATCAATGATTTATATAAATATATATATATATATATATATATATATATATTTGTGTATAAGTTTAAGTGTACTGTCTCATATTCTTTGTTTCTGTAGAAGGAAATTTTTGTTCGATATGTAAATTCGTTGCTTATAGGTATGGAGTTTATTATGATTTTTGACGCTATTATGTTTGATAATGTTGATGAGTGAATTATAAATGTGGGCAAACATATATCAGTTAGAAGCTACTTATCCATTTTTAAAACACATTAACAGACTTTAAATAAAAGGCAAATCTCTTTTAAATATCTCGGTTTGTACATGCTAAAAATAACATCAGTTGCACGTACGGAAGAGTTAGCAACTTTCGCGGTCATTATCTGAATGCGAAATATATCTGATCTTTAAAACCCAATCCGAAATTTGAACATTCGTATTCCCATCATTGCATTCTCACAAAAAATGGGTAATTGTCAAGAAGATCGGCTGCAAAATTTGCATACAGCCTGTTACTGCCATTTTCAGCCATCGTTTAGTTGGTATTAATCGTTCAATTGAAAAAAACTTGGCTGGCATGAGTGTTCAATAAATTTATTTAAGATATGTTTGCAGATTTCAGATAAACACCAATACCATATTTATTTAACCTGTCGCACAGTGTAGCAAAATTTGCGTCCGAATATTTGACCGGAATAGTTATTGTTACGACTTGTACAATAAATGCTTTTAATCAAGTTTTAGAGCTTGAAGTAAACACCAATCCCATTTTATTTAACCAGTCGTCGAACAACATAACAAAACTACCGCCAGCCGCAACGCACTGACGTGTTTCGACCTTCCATGATCATCATCAGAGTACGAAGGCAAACTGACTATCGAGGATCAAGCCGCATTGAATATATATGGAAATCAAATTTAGATATGCGGCTCTCACCTCTAGAAGTCTCGCATACATTATACTAGACTGGAAATGTCCGCTGCATAATTTCTATTCAGTCACGAACATTAACTGTTTGCAGCTTTCGCCACATGTGCATATATAGGCAATACAATTTAACAATAATTGATTGCGCGAGAGGTGGTAACAATTATTTAAATCAAGTTTGCGAGCTTGGAGTAAACACCAATCCCATTGTATTTAACCAGTCGTAGAACAACATAACAAAACTACCGCCTGCCGCAACGCACTGACGCGTTTCGACCTTCCATGATCATCATCAGCGTATGACGGCAAACTGACTATCGAGTCAGTCAAGATCAATGTATGCAAGACTGCTAGAGGTTAGAGCCGAATATCTAAATTTGATTTCCATATATATTTAATACGGTTTGATCCTCGATAGTCAGTTCGCCGTCGTACTCTGATAATGATCATGGAAGATCGAAACAAGTCAGTGCGTTGTGGCTGGCGGTAGTTTTGATATGTTGTTCGACGACTGGTTTAATACAATAGGGTTGGTGTTTACTTCAAGCTCGCAAACTTGATTTAAAGCATTGTTACCACCACCCGCGAAATCAATTATTATTAAATTGTACAATAAATGATTGCTCAGTTAACATTTTAACTTAAAAATAGATTTATAATATTCTATGCCTTGGTAAATATCTCAAGATTTAAATTACGTGTGATTCAGAGCAATAGAAAACGCTAGGTCATCTTGTAAAAATATCAATTATTCAAATTTGCATAATGAAGTGGAAACATTTTAATTTGCGTCGTGTTCACTTCAGCTCTTGTCACGTGTACCAAGTCCTACATTTGAAGGCATGCAAAGATTTACTGATTTGTTATCTGTAAACTCAGTTTTATTATCGAAACTTGAGCTCTGATTTGTCAATTATAGGTGCTGGCAGACAATTTATTGGTGTTATTTGAGAAGCATAGCCTATAAAAGCAATGAAATATGCTAATTATTGTAGACGTAAATTTTTAGTTTAAAAGGAGCTCTGCTTTAGACCAGTGAATAAGCCTAATATGCTGTGCTAATTCAATGATTTTTTACGTATTTCCAACCTAATATGGCTCAAACGAACGTATTCTTCTCAGCCAGCGCCAGATAAGAAAATTCCACAATTAGACAGAATTTGGTTTAAATAAAGATGAAGCCTGGCGTAATTGTGTGTAAATTTCAGTTCCACCATTTTTTCGGAATTTGTAACCAATTTGAGTAGTAAATAACCGTTTTGTTATGTTGTTCGACGACTGGTTATATACAATGGGATTGGTGTTTACTTCAAGCTCGCAAACTTGATTTAAAGAATAGTAAATAACCGTGTTTTCGTTTAGTATCAGCTATGCGTGTCGAGCTTTTCTTTTTGTTGTAAAACTTGTTGTATACTATCGACTCGTATTCAAATGTGTTCTTCTTGCACATTTCTGACAGAGTTAACATATTCATGGCTGTCTCCACTGGTATTTAAAAAATCTACTGCGATATGGAGGCGGGTTATGAAGCGGTACATTGTAAAACGTGAAGCCGTATTACTTGTTCCGCACTGTCTTGTAGTTTATTTGGTCTTATGTATGTTGCACGTGGTAAACGTGGTTTTGATATTAGTTGTACGCAGATATTTCTATCTGGGTTGGATCCAGTCTCTCATGACTTCATTTCTTGTTTTCCGATTTTCATAAAGAATAAAAAAAATTTTCACCTTCATCAACTGAAGTTTACGTTGGTTGCAGAAGTAATAGTTGTACACGGGCAGTTACACAAAGATCTGATTAATCACACTTTATGATTTTGTTTTGTCTTTGATCGGGTTGAATCCTTCTTTTTTCAACTGAAAATGCGGTTCTATCACATCTTTGTTTACTGGCGACGTTTCGGTGCCTACTTTCCAGCACCATCCTCAGGCAACACAACACTGATCACAATAGCAGATTTAAGCAAATGTGGTAACCTCGTTCCAAAACCATTCTATTTATATATAATTGACTCAACACTATTTTAATCATAGAATTTGTCTCAGTAACTAAACTCAATATATAACTATTTATAATTATCAGACCAATCATTACCTCACCTATCTCAAATTCCCGGTATACGTAATCTCATCTCGTATGCAGAATATTGTAAAGGAGAGAGACAGTATCGAACCTTTTGTTATTTGTTATAACTGTATTGCTACTATGCCACGGTAATCAAAATTCAAAATGATAAAAAACTAAAACCTTGAATGTCATATATTGTATTTTATTTAAAGCCGGGAACTCTAATGTATACAATGGTGTATGAGGTAATGCGCACATAGCAACAAATTAGTTCAAATATGGAGCAGCAAGTTTCGTAGATGGATGGAGAGTGAATGTCATAGCGACGCTTGGGTGAAAGATTAAAGAGAGAAAGAGAGAGATAGTATGGACAACTAACGTTTTTCAAAAAACTAATCGTAAGCACAATGCGAAGTTAATCAACTCATAGAAATAATTGCATAAGACTATTTGCTCATATGACTAAAATAATTCATTATATCTATATACATATATATCTAAATACAATATCGTAACACCTTTATATATATATATATATATATATATATATATATATATATATATGTATAAACGGGCATAAATCATTTTATACATTACCATTAAAATTAAATAAAATAATAATAAATAAAAATTAAAAAAAAAAAATATATATATATACATATATATATATATAATTATATATACAAGACATTTAACTCACACTGTTGCTTATATTTATATATATGTTTTTATACATATTTATATGTATTTTATATATTTATATAAGGTGTGAATAAATAAATATACAATTTGATTAATTGATCAAAAAACAGCAAGAAAAGAGAAAAATAAGAATTTATTAGAAATATTGAAACGTATGTATATATATATGATTATAGATATTGGAGCCACACTGTCGCTTATATATATATATATGTTTTTATACATATTGATATGTATTTGATATATTAATATAAGGTGTGCATAACCTAATAAATATTTATTACTAATGTGTATATATATATATAGATGATTAGGGAGGTTGGACTCATACTGTTGCTTATATCCATATATATGTTTTTATACATATTGACATGTATTTTATATATTGATATAAGGTGTGACTAACGTAATAAATATATAGTAAGAATAGAAAATATTCATGTTTAACAATTAACAATGGTCCTTCTTCTAAATATATATATATATAAAGGTGTTACGATATTATATTTAGATATATATGTATATAGATATAATGAATTATTTTAGTCATATGAGCATATAGTCTTATGCAATTATTTCTATGAGGTGATTAACTTCACATTGTGCTTACGGTTAGTTTTTTGAAAAAACGTTAGTTGTCCATACTATCTCTCTCTTTCTCTCTTTAATCTTTCACCTAAGCGTCGCTATGACATTCACTCTCCATCCATGTACGAAACTTGCTGCTCCATATTTGAACTAATTTGTTGCTATGTGCGCAATACCTCATACACCATTGTATACATTAGAGTTCCCGGCTTTAAATAAAATACAATATATGACATTCAAGGTTTTAGTTTTTTATCATTTTGAATTTTGATTACCGTGGCATAGTAGCAATACAGTTATAACAAATAACAAAAGGTTCGATACTGTCTCTCTCCCTTACAATATTCTGCATACGAGATGAGATTACGTATACCGGGAATTTGAGATAGGTGAGGTAATGATTGGTCTGCTAATTATAAATAGTTATATATTGAGTTTAGTTACTGAGACAAATTCTATGATTAAAAATAGTGTTGAGTCAATTATATATAAATAGAATGGTTTTGGAACGAGGTTACCACATTTGCTTAAATCTGCTATTGTGAAGTTTGCAGTGTGCTGTGTTGCCTGAGGATGGTGCTGGAAAGTAGGCACCGAAACGTCGCCAGTAAACAAAGATGTGATAGAACCACATTTTCAGTTGAAAAAAGAAGAATTCAACCCGATCAAAGACAAAACAAAATCGGAAAGTGTGAAGAATCGGATCTTTGTGTAACTGCCCGTGTACAACTATTACCCGCGTACGCAAAACGCGGCATTGAAGAAAACCAATGGTACACACCGCAACAACATTTCAAAAATGTTAGCGTTTAACACTCCAATCAACACTGGCGCTGTTACCACGTGAAAACTTTGCGCAACGAGGTAAAACGATCAACTATACTTGGAAAATAGCACTTGTATATGTAACAGTGAACCATGCGCACAAATGGTTAATTCTCAAGCTTTCAAAACAATAATGACAAGATCTCAGACATCACTTCGCAATACCGCGAAAATGACCTTTACATGCAAACACGCATACACACAAACACAAACGCATACACACTCACAAACTAGTCAAAACAAGAAACAGCAGTAAAAACGAGTAAGATTTGTTACCACTAGCATAATCAATTGAAAACCCAAAATGTATAAATATGTATGATTGTATAAGAGATGATTAGTATTCACGAAATAAATGGCCTTTATCCACTTCGTTATTTGTGTTTTCCTAATTATAAGAATATATATTTATATATAAATATGCATAAGATATATTGTGTAGACGTCAATATAAATGGGTATTAATTTATAAGATATGGTTACAAATAAATTTAAATAAATAAAGAATAAATAAATATACTCATTGTTGACATATCATGTACCCAAGTTGAATATTTCAAATCAAACTTGTTGCTTACATGTAATTTTATATATACATAAAAATTTATATGGTTTTGACACAGATATTTCAATGATAAATTAAATTTAATCAGGATATGAGTTTAAATATGTATTTGGTAGAGATAGCATTCTTACTGTAGGCTCCCCATTGGGTCTTGTCCAAAGGATAGAATAATACTAGATCCTTTCAACACTTTTACTTAACTCTCTCTCTCTTTATTACTAATTGCATACAGGATGAGATTGGGTAAATCGTTATATATGCATAAGATATATTGTGTAGACGTCAAAATAAATGGGTATTAATTTATAAGATATGGTTAGAAATAAATTTAAATAAATAAAGAATAAATAAATATACTTATTGTTGACATATTATGTACCCAAGTTGAATATTGCAAATCAAAATTGTTGCTTACATGTAATTTTATATATACATAAAAATTTATATGGTTTTGAAACAGATATTTCAATGATAAATTAAATTTAATCAGGATATGAGTTTAAATATGTATTTGGTAGAGATAACATTCTTACTGTAGGCTCCCCATTGGGTCTTGTCCAAAGGATAGAATAATAATAGATCCTTTCATCACTTTTACTTAACTCTCTCTCTCTCTTTATTACTAATTGCATACAGGATGAGATTGGGTAAATCGTGAATAAGAGGACTACTGCAAAATTATTTAAATTTTTTAAAATGATCTTTCTACGCGTCGTGAAAATTAATTAAAACTTGAGACATCACGGATAGGCTTGTATGTCAATCTATTTCGTTTGCTTTTCTTATTCTAAAAATGTCACTTCAAATTAGAGTACACACATGTATGTATAAGTTGTTGTGTACTTTGAGGGTGATGTGAATATTTTGTTGTTTATACGAGACTTTAAGAGATTAAGTAATAAAACCGGATATTAGGGCATATCATAAAAATAATCTAGGAATTAATATAAATATAAATAGAACGTCTTGAATGAGGGTATTAAATTTTCTACAAGTTGTTATTTTCCTGTGAGTATGGTGTCAACCCTAAAGAAGGTATTGGAAATAAAGTCGCGAAAATTAGGAAAAATCTGACAAAATATGGTTTCAACGTCATTTTTAGACTAGCAGCAGAAGGGCGGCTTCAGAGTGAATGGACAAGTGGCAACCCATCAATTAATGCCAAACGAAATATGTGCACATCAAGATGTAAAAATTGAAGATTTTACCGACCTACGAGTGCTATCAATTTCCTCCACAAAAGAAGAGTACGCAATAAAACAAGAAATGACAGTGCTCCGCAAGGTACAAAAGCGGTTAAGCACGTACATATGTGTATTCGGAAGCACACATGTGTGTTACTATGCGTGCGTGTATATACACGCATCCATACATGCATGTGTGTATTTTTTCATATATATATATATATATATATATTTTAGTGTATGTCTAAATATAGGCATGCATGTATGCACGATACTAATGTAATGTATAGTTTTATAACAAGTGTAAAATATAGTTTTGAACACTTTTTGTTTTATTATACTGGCTATTCTAAGAGTATTTGCATTTAACAAAATAAATGTGTAGTTTCTTGTTTTTACGTCTTTAACTGTAATAAATTAAATTAAATTAGTTCTAAATTAAGCTCTGTCTAAAATGAATTTAAAGTGAATTTATGTGGATTTATTCTATCACCCTTAAAAGTATATTTTACTGTAAGGAATGTGTATCTAACAGTAATATCTAAAGGGTCGATAATATAATTTGCTGCAGTTCTTTGTTTTTACCACCAGTGCGCTGTAAATTTTAAAAATGCATGTGGATCCCATATATAATTTAAATTTCTCTTCCAGTGAGGAATGGGGATTTCTCCTTATTTATTTTCCTTGGAGGACACTGATGATATTTTCAGGACAACGATACAAGCATTCAAATTTATTTTAAATAAATAGAATTTTTTAAGCTAAATGAAAGTTACTCTTTATAATTACTTTCAAATATCTATAAATGAACATATTTATGTACCTTCGAAGAACAAAAGAATAATTCAATTTAAACTGGGACCGATTGTTGATAAGATGAAAGATATTAATTTACTTTCATCGCCATCCACTTTAGGCTTAATGCCTGAATGTGCTTATTCTTCTTACCTAAATAGCACTAAAATTTGTTCTTCCCAAGCTCTAATTACATTAAAAAATCCTAAATCGATGTATGCATGCAAAACAAGCTTTTACAATAAACGTGTTTAAATAAAATATGATCCATATATTGGAATTGACGTTCTCCAAACTCTCTCTCTCTTGCATTTTCTATCTAGTATCGAAGTTCTTTTCTTTTTCTCATGAAATGTCTTCATTTGAACTTACAAAAGTTGAAACTGCCAAAAGGCTTTCGGTAAATAATAAAATTTCTCTTTCATATTTGCTCATGTAAATGACAGTAAAAATTTTATAATATCTCATATTAAACAATACTGCAAGAAGCTACTTGTGAAAATAATTAATTCTACCAGAATTCCTGTTGCTCTATAATAATCAACATTAACCAGTAAAATGTTTGAAAAAAAACATGATGTTTACTATAAACAATTTTATTTATTAGACAAAATTCGAAAAATATATAAAAGAATTTTTCGTTTGTTAGTTTTTAAAACCAAAATCGAAACTCATTTCTAAGCAAAACACACTTGAAACTTTTGAAAGTTGAATTTCCACACATAATGATACACTTCGGCGTAAAATTGCGCTGTTGTTTTCGTTTATTTCATGAAACGTGTAGCTAAAATCAAAAAAAATTAAAAATAAAAATGGTTTCGTGTAAAATTAAATATTATTATTAAAAAATTAAAAATTATTGGCAGCTGTGAGCTGAAAATAATTTGACTTAGGCCTTGAATAATCAACAACGGATCATTGTAAAATGTCGTCTTCTAGATATACCGGTTGTGTAGTTGCTGCCTCACTATTTTTTATTCTGCTATCCAAAACTGAATATATATATATTTATATATGTATATATATATATATATATATATATATATATATATATATATATATATATATGAGTTTGATACTGATCGAAAGGACCTTTCTCTTTTTGTATATTCTCTGGGATCGGGAGAATTTATGCAATTACTCATTATTACTGTTTATAGAGTCAAATATTTCTATCAGAATTTTTAATAAAAATTTTGCTAATCGTTTTAGATTGGAAATGTTTTAAAATTAAGTTTCATAAGCAATTTCCAATTAAGCATTTTATATTCCGATACGCATATATTTTATAATTTTGCAAGTGAAAGTTGGCCCTCAATTCATTTCTAAGAAAATTTTCTGGTAATGCACAACATTGCCTCGGCAAATTAGGATGGATTAGTAAATCATTAACATAACAAAGATTTTACTTGCACTCCTTTAAATAAATTAAGGTTTATCGACAGACGGCATTCTATTATCTTACAAGCAAATTTTGTCAATTGTGTTCGAGAGACATGCTATAAGTGACTTCTTATAAAACAATTAATTTTCGGCACATATCATTATAAGCCACTGTGGGAGTTGTTTTAAATGCTTCCATTGGCCAACATAAGTCTTGATCTCATTGTAGTACAATTGTCCAAAAACTTGTTTATTAGCATAATTTAATTTTATTTAACACCAACAAAAATATTTTAAATGTGGTCTGATTTAGATTAGGGATGTTTTTAATTTAATTTCTAAATAGACGATGAGCTAGACTAAAATCAAGTATGTTCAAATTTTCGATGAAATACTGATATTGTGTTTAATCAAATAATTAATTCTGTATTAAATTATAAAAACGAAGTAAATTAACTTTATTCTTGTACAGTGACATCTTTGGTTTTGCTATCGTTTTACGAGCTAGAGGAGGATATTTCAAAAACATCAAAATTTGCCAAAATTGATAAAGTCACTTAATACTTATAACAAAAAATAAGTTCACAAACATATTAAATAAATAAGGAGAATTAGAATTATTTCATACAAAACCAAATTAAAATTTTTTTAAAATTAAAAATATGTGGTATGCTTAAAAAATTTGGTGTATTAATGTATGATATTCAAGTAATTCAAGAAATGATTCAGTTGCCGATTTATTTAGAAATACGGAAAACGAAAATTCAGATGCATAAAATGTCGAGTCGAAAAGTATTCTGGTTTCCATTCGTTCTTTTCTCGTCCTTTTGTTAGTTGTTAGGGATAAATGCTTCAAATTATACGCTTTTATCAAAATTAAATAAGACAAAATTATCAGGTCATATTCTTTTTCAGTTTAGTCGTATGAACATTGATGCTCCGTAAAAACGCAAACAGAAGGCTAAAGACATCGTTATGGAATGTGGACCGTGTTGACCACATAGGACGGAGTGAGCAACAGTTTAAATAGCTGAGTTGCCATAGTTTCGGGTGCCAAACAAATCATTTTTCATAGCCAAATTTGTAAAACTCTGTGAAATATATATTTTATGTACATAAATTGTTTTAGATAATATCAATGGAAGATAACGAACGAGAAAAGTAAATGTTTGGACATAAATTAACCAAACATAGCCATTTTTATTGCGGCAGCGTGGCTCTGAGTTTAGAGTTATAGTCTCCGAAGTAAACGTGCCAAAGTTTCAGCCCTGTCTGAGGCTAATTGCAAATATAATGCAACCCATCTAATGGATGAATTGCTTGGTCTACGTTATTTGATGGTTATTTTATACTGAAAATTTTTTACATAATGAGATTGGCATTTATATCGTACTCGCAACGTTGATGTAAATAATTTATTTTATTTTATTGATTTTGCTATCAAAATATTATATTTAATGGGATTCTGAATTCCAAAGTGTGCAATAATGTGTTTCTTGTTCTCCGTTAAATCTAATAAAGTTGCTTAATTAACTGATCGTTTTCTGTATAATGGTGATAAATTTGATTTAAAATTACGTGTCAGTTCAATTTTATTGACCATCTGTTTGTTGAAGTTTCTCTAAATATTCTTTTAAAATTATTAGGTGCAAATTTTATTGGTTTTCTATATTTATATACTAGGACTAATAATTGAAATTTATTCTAATTCAACACCTAAAATTGAAATTAATTAATGCGAGTGATATATGAATGCGTTGAACACCTTTAATATGGTATTTCACAATCAACCAAGAAACACTTCGCCCTTCTCTAATGCGAATCATGAACTAAGATTACCGAACGCGCTACTTATTGACCACAGGGTCTTCCAACGATGAAATGTATTTGATAGAAATCCACCTTACTGCGATTTCGTACCCCGGTGCTATTATACTTGAATATGTTCCATTTGAAATCATTTCGTGTCGACTAAACATTATCGTCTGCTAAATACTACTCTTTCTCCGCTCCTATCCCTTTTGAAAAACAAGCCTCTATTTGTCATTTGATGCTTTCTTATTCTTTAGAATATATTTTTTCATTCCACAACATTTCATATCCTGCGAGCGTAAATTTTAATTTATATTATATATATATATATATATATATATATATATATATATATATATATATATATATATATATTAATTTGTATAAAACAATTTATCTAATTTTATTATCTCTGCTTTAAGGATCGCGAAACATATTGTGAAAATGACAAAAAATATGAAAATCTCCTCTTTCCAGACTCATCTTCATCTGGAATTTACATCATGATTGCAATATTGATATAAACACCAATCCAGTAATATACATGCATTTGCCATTATTGACAAAAAATAGTATAATTTTGAAAAGAGGAATCAACGACAACTAAACTCATTTTTATATTTTCAAATAAAAAATCAACCAAAAGATTACAACTGCTCCAAAAGTGCACACCGTAGGTTAAGGATATGTTGCTAACTTTGTTGTTACATTGGAGTTGGTTCATGTGAATAATTGGAAGTGTGCTGTCATCTAAATTTTAGAAATATTACTGGTGCTTTCATTCATACTTTGGTGTTTGCAACATCTGGAGAATAGCAAGTATGTATTAGGTTTTGCGAACCTAGTAACAAATTAGTTCAGTTGTGACCAGAAGGATAAACCAAAGGCAGCATGAACGGAAAGTATAATCTCATGCACATTCGTTTCGTGCTTACTGGCGACTCATCAGTAGGAGCCGGTATTACGCCCTTTAACCACTATATATTTGGTAGAAGAATGTGGAATAATAGGACGGTACAATCTCCTAGACGAATGTGTAAACCTGTAATAGTGAAGCTAACATAATCTAAAGTCAACGACAATGCGACTTCAATGCTAACTCACACTATATAATATATATACCGAGTCTGTAAAGGATACTAACACTATGGCTATTGTGTTAGTAACTGATACCTTTTTCGAAATCGATGAGTACCGGATACTAACACTATGGTTTCCGATTCGGAACATGGTACCAACATGAGGGATATCAATTTATGCTATAGTTCACCGAAATTGCGAATTACAACAATTTCTGAACACCTGTTACTCCAGTAAACCCATACACTCTGGCCTTCATCGATATCAGTTATCACATTTCGCGGTAAGCATGACAAAATTAAATTCAATGACGACCAGAAGGATAAACCAAAAACAACATGAACGAAATGTATAACCTCGTGCACATTTGTTTAGTGCTTACTGGCGACTTATCAGTAGAAGCCGGAATTACGCCCTTTAACGACATTATATTTGGGTGAAGAATGTGGGATTATATTTTCTGTTCATGCTATCTTTGGCTTATCTTTCTGGTCACAACTGAACTAACGTGGTATCTGTTCGATAATGAGAGATTGGTTATTTGGAACTTCAGGACTGAATGGATGTTATATAAGCTCTACCTAAAGGAAAGCCTAATCAAGACACATTAATTATTATAACTGGAAATAGTGTACTGTTCTGCAGGGTGGCTTAGTGGTTAGAGCATCAGATTCCGAAGCAGACGTACCCAAGTTCGAGTCCTGACGTGATGAGTTCCCAATAAGGACGAAACCGGTCCACAGGATGAATTGCCTTATCCACTTTATACAATACCAAGTTTATACAGACAAATGTATGTACATTAAGGGTTAGGTGTTTATTTCTAGTTCGTTACCCTGATTAAAAAGCAAACTGATATATGCATTAAAAGCTCTGCTATGATTCTACGACGTAATTCATGTAGCTTCGAGAATGTGTATCTTCCTCGATGTTTGATTTCATTTTAAGAAATTTTAATTCCAATCCTATGAACAATAAAGTTTGTTTGTGAGATCCATATGAACACTTATTCCATTACATTTAATCAGTCGCAGAAAATGGTAAATATAAAGGAATTCACCTTCACTGACGCGTTTAATAACTGGACAGTCAACAATTTGTTATCACTTTTAGTGACAGCTGAAAAACTAATTTTTCTTATCTGATATATTCTTTAAATCAATTTTCTGAGCTTGAAATAAACACTAATCCCATTTTATTTAACCAGTCGTCGAACAACATACCAAAACTACACAAATTTGTTATATTGTTCGACGCCTGGTTCAATAAAATGGGATTGGTGTTTACTTCAAGCTGGCACACTTGATTTAAAGAATTTTTAACACCACCCGCGCAATCAATTATTGTTTAATTGTATTATCTAATATATGTACTGTGGTTTGATCCTTGTTTGTCAGTTTTCTGTTGTGCTCAGTTGATTGTCATGGAACGGCGAAACGCGTCAGTACGTATGACAGACGTTGGTTTATATCAAGCTCTAAAACTTGTAATAATGAAGTGTTATCACCAACATCAGAGTCAGAATCTGGTATTTTAAATACATATTATATATGCAAGGCAAGCTAAATTACTTTGTAATAGCTGCATCAATGTTTCGCAGCGAAAAGGAAGCGAGAATTGCACAAATTCAGATAAATTTATTCCAGAAGTGAAATGATTTATTTGATATCGGGTTGCGTAATAAACGCTGAACGTGTTTGTGTCCAAAATGAATTAAAATATGGATTTTTGACCGCGAAAATTTCTACACTTAAGATCCTTTAAGAAAGGAGAAGGGTGTCAAAATTCATTCTTCTCTGTAGCCAGTGCAATATAGCATATTTTATTTTATGGAAATTTATAAGTATGAAATAATTGCTATAATAAAACGAACATTAGTTGGGCGGGCGGTAGTAACAATTTATTTTTAATCAAGGTTGCGAATTAAATATGAATACCTGACCCATTAAGTACACACATTTTTCAGTATAAACTAAGATTTACATAGTGTAGAAAAAGCAATTCTTCCAATAGACCAGTTTCGTCCTTATTGGGAACTCGTCTCGTTCTGGCCAGAATTTGCCGAGGACAGGGCTTGATCCTGGGCACATCTGCACAATTTTGAGTTATATATTAGCTAAATTAACTTGGTTAGTTTTTTTTAGGCGGAGCTCAAATGGCATTCATTTAGACCCAAATTTACAACCAACCATTCACAATCAGTCATTAATGAACAGACATTACATCAGATGAAGAAATGGTATTGAAAGGAATATTTATATAATAAAACGAACTTCGGTTGCGCGGAAGGTGATAACATTTTCCATAAGGAAGTTTACGAACTTGATATAAACACATGACCAATTGAGTACATACATTTGACAGTATAAACTAAGAATTGATAAGTTTATAAATGTAAAGTCATTCAGTAGACCGGTTGCGGCATTATTAGGAGCGCGTCACGTACTGCCCATAATTTGCCGCGGACAGGGCTCGCTGCAGCAGGGTGTTCTAAATGGGTCAAGTGTTTATATTAAGTTCGCAACCGTGATTATATTAAATACTTCTAAATACTATTATGTAAATTTTGGATAGAAAATCTGCATAAAATTGAACGAACATGGAATTCGGGGCGGTGATAGCAATTACATTTAATCAAGTTTACGAACTTGAAAAAAAAATTTTTCCCCACACTATAAAATTATTAGTTTATACAGACAAATATATGAATATAATTGGTCAGGCGTTTATATCAACATCCGAAATTTGATTAAAAGTAAATACATTAAATTTTATTCATTTTATTATTAAACTAATTCAAATTTTACTTTAGCAACAAAATTACATATTTTTTTGGAAACTGCATATACGCAACATTAGCGGGGTTATCATAAATTTCGTGATGAAAAATGTAATTAAGTTATTGTGTGTTGACAAATTTCAACATTTTTTTCTTAATACTGTAAACGCCCCGGCTTCAAGTAAATGCCGTACGACGTTACAAACTCGGTTAAGGTGCTCTGAATAGAGATTAGTTACTGATATGGGGGCCCTTAAGAGGGCCTGGTAATGCGTTCTCTTGAAGTCTTCAGAGTTGAAGATGTCCTAGAGCCTTGGGTGGACTCTGGTTGAGTTGTCGCTCCCGTGGTTGAGCTGTAATCGCGTTGTGGATAGTGTCCTGCAGGTCCTGCACTCAATTGGCTCGTCTCTCCGGTATCCCGCAACAAGATGAGTCACGGATGTAGTTAGTTGTTGGTGAAACTATCAAATCACCAGCGTAGGTATTGACAGCCGACAGAACGCACACGCGTGAAGCAGGTAGAATGCAAATGCCACAACTGACTTGCATGGTAAATTACCGTGCTTAAATAGCATGCAATATGTCTACTTGCACACTATTGGTTAAACGTGGTTAAACGGCAATTTCGCTTTTTTCTCATTGGTGCAACGTAAATAAATTTGAATTTAATTTACGCAATATGTCGGCGATTGATTTGTGTCGTTACAACACTTTCCTCTCTGAAAAAAAAGAAAAAAATATTCCTCTCTGCGAGGCTAGATAAGAAATGCATGACAGAGTTCGAACCAAGTTAAGCAAAAATATGATGAACCATAAGTGCTGGGCTTAAATATGCTTGTTGGTTGCTTCAACAATGATATGATGCCAGGTAACCA
>JAQBSW010004026.1:0-72500 GCA_029291075.1 Eudiplozoon nipponicum
ATTATTGCTTTATTTGGTGTTTATACTCTATCATTGCTTCAAAATATTTTACAAGATATTTGTTTTCTACTTCAATTTTTTCAGCACTGCCAGTTATTGGTATCGAGAGTTTCCAACACAGATTTTCATTTTATGTAGAAAATATTTCGCAAAGAATTTATCTTATTGGGAAATTGGTACGCCATTGTGTTAATAAGTGCACCTTCCACTACATTTTTCATTTGCTATATTTTTTAGACAACCATTTACCTATCTCATTAGCAACACTGCAAGGAGGACTTTGTCAGACTGACGGTTTTCACGTTAGCAAGTAAACTGAATATGATGGTCGACGAAGTTAAAATCTTTAGGAATGTATTTTTTTCAACATTCAAGTTTGTGATTGTGAAGGTTTCATCAGCATACCTCAGATGTGTGCAGCGGTATTTTCGGATGAGTGCTTATAGTTTCTACGTTTCCAGATAGAGCATGCAGACATCAGCTGGTAGACTCCTAAACGAGCGACACATTGACATTCGATCAAAATTAAAATGAAATAACTTCCGCAGTGTACTCGATGGGGAAGATTTTTAGATGAAACGTCGATTTGGGGAATTATGTTTGCTTGCTATCGATGAACACACAGAGAAATACGATGGTTTTGTCAACAGACGGTGGCTCAGTGATTAGAGCACCAGATTCGAAAACAGACGTGCCCAGGTTCGAGCTCTATCCGCGACAAATTCTGGACAGTTCTTGATAAGTCGCAAATATGGTCGAAACTGGTCCACTATATGAATTGCATTTATGCACTATAAAATTCTTAGTTTATAATGACAATTGAATGTACTTAATGGGTCAGGTGTTTTTATCTAGATCGCAACCTTGATTATAGTAACAGAGAAGCTTGTATGTAAAATTTACTCCGTCGAACGAAACCCCTTTTTATTCCTTAAGTTGTACGAGATTACGTTATTTATTAAATTAAACGTGTAGCGAACATAAATTTTTGGCAATTTAATTTTTACAAGCTACAGGACATTTGGTTTTGTACCAGTTTGTGTTTAGGAGTGTTGGTCCCTGACATTATTGGTCTTAATGGCGCCAAATCCCCGATAGAAATACTTCGTGTGCATTCGGCATGCAATATACTATGACTTTGAATGTGCCAACTGATTTTACTCGTTTCGGACGACGTGTGATATATTCGAATTTGGGTGAATTCCTATTCTCGGTTCTCTATTGAATTTCTTTAATCACATTTAGTTTCCGAAATCGGCTAACTGAACTATCAGATTTTAAATTCGAGTCAAGTTCTTGTGAGAATAAGACAGGCATTTTATTTGAATAAATTTGAATTAAATTACAATTAAATATGCCTTCGATATTAGTCATCGGTACTTCTGTTATCCGTGTCATAAATGTGAACAGAGAACGCAAATATAGTGTTGCATATAACAAGGATCAGGTAATTGCGCAAACATATGTAACTGACAGCGCCTAAATGCGGCTGCCACCATTCCGGTTGAGAACAATCAATATACGGCTAACACTTGCGAAGGTCATGTTTTATCATTCAAAACGATATAAATTTAATCATTTTGGTTTAATTCCCGTTAATTGATTATCTATCATGATGTAATGATAACCAATGAAGATTGAAACGTGCCGGTAACTGCTGCGGACGGCAATTATGATCTGTTTTACGACAGGTTAAAACTAGTATTGGTGCTTATCTTATATACGTAAATTTGTTTTAAATAATTTTAAGCTCCAAACCCGTTATCACTAATGGCTAAATTGAAAATAATTGCGCAACCCAAACTAATTTATTTTTAACTAATATTATCAGCTATCTAAATAAAGTAGATGTTTAAATAATAGAAATTATCTTATGCGCCTGAATAACTAATCTTCTAGATTGCAGGAAACTGCATCATCAACATTGTCTTCATTTTTTTGTTCGTTAATAATTTCTTTCCATTTTCTTTTGTGCGTCTTCTATTCAGCCAAAACTATGCTTAACATTATGACCAGAAGGATAAACCGAAGAAAGCATGGACGGAATGTATAAACACGTGCACATTTGTTTCGTGCTTACAGACGACTCATCAGTAAGAGCCGGTATTACGCTCTTTACCTACTATATATTTAGCTAAGGAATGCGGGAAAATAGGATGGTATATTCCCACATTCTCCCCAGTCATATAGTGGTTAAAGGGCGTAACATCGACTCCTAATGATGAGTCGCCTGTAAACACGAAACGAATGTGCATGAGATTATACTTTCCGTTCATGCTGTCTTTGGTTTACCCTTCTGGTCACAACTGAACTAATTTGTTACTAGGTTCGCTCAACATTGTCGAAAGGCGTTATGCAATTTATACAAATAGAACTGAAATGGCAATATTTATGCTAATTTATAATAGAAAACTTGTATTAGTAGCATCGCTGATCATAAAATTTATTTCTAAATAAGTTATTTCTTAAATAAACAAATGCGTACATATGTCAACCAGCATTTACCGCAAATGCTTATTTAAAGTTTAGCGGCGTCAGACGACAAATGAAACACAGCTTATTTCGTTCTAGGTGCGGAGTATTAATCTAAGACAGTGAGTTTTAGTGTTACTTATGAGTGAAGCAGAGAGCAGGGCTGCTTCTACACTGTGATGCATCAGTATTAAGGAAGCATTATCTAAGCATACAGTTAGAACTGTTTTGTTGGCATACTATATATATATATATATATATATATATATATATATATATATATATATATATTATAGATGTGCATTTGTAGATACTTGATTAGAATACGAGAAAGAAACGTTTCTTTTATCTGATAATATTTTGTTTTCTTTCTGCACATGGAAAGAATACTATGAATTTTAATAAGCCTCACATTCTAAAAACATCACTATCTCTTAATATTTAATCTAAATTTTAGTACTTTGTCTTCTACAATTAATCATTTAGCTCATATTTGATTTGTTTCCTGTTGTTCCGTTACGAGCGAAACTCTCAATATTTTTGACTAGGTAACAGATTTTATCGTTTGTGTTCGCCTCGTTTACTGTAAACGACTTTGCTATGAATAGATGACCTAGATTCGTTGTGTAACGTGACAATGGAGTATCAGTAAATCATTCTTAAGAATATTGTGTACACACCAACGATGTGAATCCTCTAATCTCCACTGCTTATTTCACTCAATAACAGAAGAATACAATATATTACGATTAGTAATTGGCGTACCTATTTTGAAGTTTCACTGTTTCAAATTTCAAAAGGAATAACTTTTTCACGCCGGCTTTCTCGAATAGTTTGTTGACACCTTTTTGAATCATGTCTTTGTCTGCAGTCGACAATTCGCCAAGGTAAGTTAGGCAAGCAGACTCTGGGCCGCAATTAAACGTATTTACTTTGAGCGTAAATAATTTAACAAATATAAATATATTATCGGAAGAATATTATTATACCACAAATGAAAAAAAAATTGTTTAAAAGTGCCTGTACATTCACAATTGAAAACAAAATTTGTTCATGCAGGAATACATACACCTTTGCGTACATGCATAAACAGAGATACTGATCTATGAGACAAGACCATAAAATCGTTTGCTGATAGAGAAGAAATAACCAGACAACTCCATTAGGCCCTATAATCCCTTTTGGTTGATGCAGATTTTGAGTTTACGCCACTGTTTGATCTACCAACTGATGTCGTGAACGGTATTGTCCGACCATGTGATCGTTGATCCTACACATTTTTCTCTCCAGGCATTCAATGACGTTGCCTGAATCCCTGGCCATCACATTTCTGTAAAATAGCATCTGGGAATTTAAACTTTACTCGGTCTTCTACCAATTGTCCGTGACTTAAAGGAGGACCGACAGTATAACTGTTTGGACGACTTGAATTTAGGCTTACATGAATTAGACGGCTGATTCAAAGTTACTTTAAATAACAAACCAAATGCAGCTGAGGCAACTCGATTATTCTTTAAATCAAGTTTGCGAGCTTGAGTTAAACACCAATCCCATTGTATTTAACTAGTGATCAGTTCACATAGAAAAATTACCGCCAGTCGCACGCACTCACGCATTTTTACATTCCATGATCATCATCAGAGTACGACGGCAAACTGACTAGCGAGGATCAAACCGCATTGCATATATATGGAAATTATATGTCTAATAAATTCAACAAATATTTAAATGTTTTTTATTTCTGATAACCAATCTATATTTAATTATATATTAGGTATTGCAAAACCAGTAACAAATTAGTTCAAATATTTAAATTCAGTATACAATCATTATATGGACACGGACCCATTATATATACTCTTTCCATCATAAACTAAGCATTTTATCGAGATCTTAATCTTGATTTAAAAAATCGTAATTAACGCCAAGAAAATGAATGACCGTTATTTATGTAAAAGATCAATTAAATAACACTTTTCCAGGTAGCGTTGTGTTTGCTCTATAATAACATATTTAGGGTAGCTAGTTGGAACATTAGATTTTAAGAGAAGCCAAAAAGACTCCACATAAAGTAAAGGCAAACCAAATTTTTTTAGTCTGCAGTAGAGTGGCTCACTGGTTCGAAGAACAGATTCCAAAGTATACCTGCCCAGGTTTAAGCCCAGTCTGCGATAAATTCATGACA
The DNA here is from genome assembly GCA_029291075.1 of Eudiplozoon nipponicum. Classification (NCBI taxonomy): domain Eukaryota; kingdom Metazoa; phylum Platyhelminthes; class Monogenea; order Mazocraeidea; family Diplozoidae; genus Eudiplozoon; species Eudiplozoon nipponicum. Next base: position 4,658 of record JAQBSW010004026.1, read on the forward strand.
GTACTTGAAGAGTTCCTAATAATGACAAAACCGGTCTACTGGATGAATTAGATTGTCTACATTATAATAATGTAATATATATATATATATATATATATATATGTATATACAGGAGCTTGATTACATCAAGAGCTCAACCTGAATTCAAATAATTGTTATAACGCCTACGCTACAAATGATCTTTTAATTATATGAATATTTGAATGCTGACCAGATATAGAAAATTTTATCGAAAGTTAAAAGAACGAACATTCTGAACACTTGAAGCTTCAGCAAATCTTTAAAATTTGGCCTCGAACGACATCAGTTGTCAAAATTTCTTAGTAATCATGAAATAATTTAATCATACAAATAAAGCTAACATAACGTTAATTGCTGAGAACTAATATACATACAATTACGTGTAAGGTATAGTGTACCTAGTAATAAATTTGTTGAAATTGGAACAGAAGGATGAACCAAAGTCATTATGAACAAAGTCCACAATCTCATGCACACATGCCTTACTTGCTTACATGCGGAAACAGAAATCCTGTTAGAAATATGGCCAATAAAGTATGGTTCCTTTTCGGTATTATCTTGTATAGGTATTATGTCTCAACAAATTTTGATCTATTTGGTATTAGCAAAGATCACAGAAGGATGAGTTCATTCACAACTATCAACGAAATTCCCTTCAACACGTCTTCAGTTTTCGAAGCAAAATTGGTTTTGACGACCGTTTCCATGTTATTTTGCTTCCAGTGGTACCAGATAGACCTTAACGAGTATAAATGGGTGTTCTCATTAGTTCTTCTTCCTTTACCATCTGCTGAAATGCATTGGCATTAAGTCGTCTACTGCAAATAATCCCCTCTCCAGAGGGTGTTATAGAGATCTCGGCAAAAGTGGAAGTTAGAACGTAGCTATAAACTGGCGAATCAATGCCAAACCTATGTGAGTCAATGGAGTTAATGTCAAACGTTTAGAAATTTTTGCGTGCTTCAGGTTCGAAAGCTGCTGAGTGGTCTTGAATATCAAAAATGCTGGGCCACTAATATATTTAATGTAATTTAAGAGTTTAGCGATTTATTGATAACGATATGGAGGAGATATATATAAAGAGCAGCATATATATATATATATATATATATATATATATATACATATAATATGAATAAGTATGTCTGAATCAAGATTAACAAGCGGGCCCAAACTTATAAGGGAACCATTATTAGGAGCAGAATCATCAGTCGCGGAATAATATTCTCCTGAACAAAAAGGAAACAGTTCAGTATAGTTTGCAGTTAGAAACTCTCAAGAACTTACCGGTCAATGTTATCGAAAAAAAAACAAAATGTGAGAGGATCAAATCAAAAAGACTATGGTCATGAAAGAAACATTAACTCTGGATGGAATCTGCGAGTTTGCACAGATAAAATAATACAACTTTATAATAGTTATCAAAGGCATCCTTATTGGATGTTATACACAATGTGGTCTTACGTAATCTGCGCTTAAATGGTATTGATAATACGTTAAGTAGCGATCGAGGGAGTAAAAATACGGGTACAAGAATGAAACGTATAATTTCGAAAGAGGGTAAAATACATATGAAGTTTCCAAGAAACGTGGGTCAGTAAATCTGTAAAACCGACTACACTGGATAAACGATAAAACTGACCACTGAAAATACTCCTATGAACTACCTCAAGCACACTACCACAAGCACAAGATCACTCATTAACATTTTATAAGTCTTCTATATTAGTTTGTTTTATTGACTTTTAATTTTTACTTAAAACGTTTCTGCACATCCCTATTCAAGGTAATTCCGAATAGAAACTAATGATTCATTAAGCTGGGCATATGAAAAAATGGTAACAATAACATATATCTGCAGTTATTTCGACAATAATAATTTTCCTTTTGTATTCCGAACTGGGGATACCATAAATATATTTGATCCAAACTTGAAAGTTAATTGTACATCAACAATTTCTCAACTTGATATTGCATGAAATCTATCTTTATTAGCACAGTAACGTCATTAGCCGGTTAAAATCATAAAATTTTTATGATACGCTAGAAATAAATAAATCCTTATTAGAAAAGTAATATATTATTTAAATACATGTGACTCAAACTTGATCGTAAACCGCATCAATCCTGATTATATATATATATATATATATATATATATATATATATATATATATATAATTAATATATATTCTTTATAATATAGGAAAACAACACATAAATAACAAAGTGGATAAAGGCCATTTATTTCGTGAATACTAAACATCTCTTATACAATCATACATATTTATACATTTTGGGTTTTCAATTGATTATGCTATTGGTAACAAATCTGACTCGTTATTACTGTTGTTTCTTGTTTTGACTAGTTGGTGAGTGTGTATGCGTTTGTGTTTGTGTTGTGTATGCGTGTTTGTATGTAAAGGTCATTCTCGCAGTATTGCGAAGTGATGTCTGAGATCTTGTCATTATTGTTTTGGTATCTTGAGAGTTAGCCATTTGTGCACATTGTTCACTGTTACATGTACAAGTGCTATTTTTCCCAGTATAGTTGATCGTTTCACCCCGCTTATATATATATATATATATATATATATATATATATATATATATATATATATATATATAATGATGTATTGGATTATAATTTTTATGTAAATTATTTGACATGATTAAATCCATTACCAGAATGGTTTTAGGACAATTAAGTCACAAAGCAAAAATTGCTCCTAGTAATTGAATTAAGCGTTCTAAATTTCTTTTATTGTGCTCTACATAAATTATTCCTTCAATCTATTCATTCGCGTATTCTTAACTAATTGCAGCATTTAAGAATAAACTTTGGTTTATATCCGATAACTGCTCATGTTTTGTTGGCACATAGCAAACAAAATTGTTGTTTTCGAAAGTATTATTAAATTCACGACACTATTTCTAACAAATATTTAATTAATGAAGCGACTTACCTACTTGGAAAATCACTGGTGAGTAATCATTAAAAAATGAATGACGTCTACTTTGTGAGACCTGTTAATTTCTTCTTATACATTGTTCAGTTGGAAAGTAAGAGATAAACGGAAATGCATTGTAAACAATGTGTGATTAACAAAAATTTTTATGACTTGCGTGTTCTTTCCTGATGGTTTCTCAAAATATTCAATTATTAAAGTTAATTTGATTTTGAGAGACTAGTTCAGTACAATGCGTTACAGTCTCAGATATTTTTCAGATTTTTTGCAACGAATCAAAAACATTCTTAAAAATAATTTAAAATGCTAATTTTACGTTTCATTAATAATTTCATTTGAAATTAAATGAATGTTGAATTTTAGAATATCTGCATACATTGACGGAAACGATGAACAATGTTTCAACGAAAAATCATGTATTAATACCATTCTCATCTATTTACTTACATGATCGAGTGCATAGAAATTGCCAAGGCAAGAGTGGAGTTTCTATAATTTTCGGAAATTAAGTTAAAAAATATTACTTAAGTTAAGAGACAGTTTAAAATTATATAGATATAAATAAAAAGCAACAAAACCATTCTTCGTCATGGATTGTACTTATGAATGACGCCAAATTGTAAAATTTCTAGGCAATTACCAGGAAATTATCATTCATTGTTGGCTCGCTTTGAATATGTAAAGCATAAAGTTTTAACTGTTAAATATTAAGATAAAAACACGTCATTTAAAATAATTAATAGTGTAATCATTGTTCCAGTAATATATTTCCCTGACCTTTTCCAGCACATTGAGGGAATGCTGAATAAAATTTATTGTTCTGTGAAGTAGTTTAGTGCTCAGTGAGCACACCTTAGGAACGCACGTTTGTTCTTCTAGCGTTTGTGTGAAGTGATTCTCCCTAATTCTTTTGGAATTATTTGTTTTATTAAAAATTAAAGGATCATTCTTATCTGCAATGATTAAATAGACCATTTTTTGTTTTAAAATGCGCTTCTTCCTGATATCAAATAATATATAAACGTGTGCATCGGAGCAAAATTATATAAAAATCATTCACGTATGTATAAGCCTGAGTATGAAAAATCAATATGCGTCGTCTCATTTAACTGGTGGTGATAAATTTATAGAGCATACATATGTGCCAAGATAAAACTAATATTCGATATTAAACAATAAATGATTGCGTGGGTGGTGGTAACAATTCTTTAAATCAAGTTTGCGAGTTTGTAGTAAACATCAATCCAATTATATTTAACCAGTCGTCGAACAATATAATAAAACTACCGCCAGTCGCAACGCACTGACGCGTTTCGACCATCCATGATCATCCTCATAGTACAACGGCAAACGGACTAGCGAGGATCAAACCGCATTGAATATATATGGAAGTCAAATTTAGATATGCGACTACTAGAGGTGAGAGCCGCATATGTAATTTTGCTTTCCATATATATGCAATGCAGTTTGATCCTCGCTATTCAGTTTGCCGTTGTACTCTGATGATGATTATGGAAGGTCGAAACGCGTCAGAGCGTTGCGACTGGCGGTAGTTTCATCATTGTGGCAATAGCCACTTTTAAGACATAGAAGGAACAAAATACTATATATAATTGAGTAAAAATAAAGCGTGTCGTACATTTAAAAATGGCTTCTGAGGGGTAAGAAACGTTGATTCAAGGTCTGACTACTCAAATTAATAATTTAACTGCAGAATTAGATATAATTAAGTCTCGTCTGGATGATACACGGATAATAAACACAGACGATATCTGAGTGCATGGCCCGTTCAATATAGGTGGACACAATAATTATTGACGACTGTTTAAATACCATGTGATTGGTGTTTACTTCAAGCTACCAAACTTGATCTAATAATTGTTACAACCACCCGTGCAATCAATTATTGTTTAATTGTATTGCCTATATATATATATATATATATATATATATATATATATATATATATATATGGTGAAAGCTTCAAACAGCTAATGTTCGTGACTGCAGAGTAATTGTGCAACCGACATTTGGAGTCGCATAAAATTTATGCAAGACAACTAGAGGTGAGAGCCGCATATCTAATTTTTCTTTCCATATATATGCAATGCGGTTTGAACCTCGATAGTCAGTTTGCCGTTGTACTCTGATGATGATCAAAACGCGTCAGTGCGTTGCGACTGGCGGTAGTTTTATTATGTTGTTCGACGACTGGTTAAATATAATATTCGATATATTCAAGAATTCTTGTCTTTCCTAAACTAAACAGTGCATAGACGTTTAAGATTGGGTATCCTTTTTCGAAATCTTGCACCAATTTTCACCACAAACTAATCTTAAAATAATTACCGAATACAATTTCAAAAACGATTCAACTATTACTGCATCGATTTGGCAAACAAAGTTTGGCTTGCATTGTTGGCTATTGGACTCATTTATTGCGCTCTTTTTCTAGGAACCCGACCTGCTGTTCCGAGTCATATACAGGGTCAACCACACGTTTATACGCATAAAGAATAAGCGCATATAAATATACACAATAACGAATTTGTAGAAAATTACGTAAATGCAAACACTGCGACAAATAACCAACGATAAATTACAAACACAGTTATATAACAAATTAAGCAATCTCGCTTAGACAATTATATATAATGCATAAAAAATTAATAATTAATGAAATAAATGTGTTAAAAGCATGCCAATTCAGAAATAAATGACTAACGCTTGGACATCTCCGATAGCTTTATAAGTTGGTCGCAGTCATTGCCAGTAAATCCCGGCTTACAAATGCATCGGTACGCATGTCGCAGTCCGTCTGCTGAATTCTTCACTAATCCATTTTCGTTGATTTGCAATCTTGAATTAGCATACAAGTCGACCACATCTTGGCTGTCAATAGGAGACCCACGGAATTGCAGGTCATTCGCAGGGTTGTTCAGTTCAGCAACAAGACCTCGTTGTCCCAATGCGAGGTGAACGCAGACACCGTAATTGCGACAAGGCCTTGCGCCACACCAAGTGGTGTCTCCGCTTACGGAATACCGCTCATCCGGTTTTGTTTCCTGTTCACTAGGTGCTGTATTGATTGAAGAAAGCGCTTTTTATTTTAAACTAATTTGATTTACAAATTAATATAGCATATTTAGCGCGCCTGTATTTCGGGAAGTGGCCCAATTAAACGGACAACGATCATATAAAGTGCGAGAAAGTGTTTAATGCACTTCTTGCAGAAAATAGTTGATTTCGTGTTCAGTAGATAAGAGCTGATTAGGCATCATTATCTCTTGTCGAGTGTACTCCCGAGGGTTTAGAGAAATAAACAGAAAAAAGCATTACTAATCGAGGTATACAACTTCAAAGTCGATCAGCTATGCATGTACAAAATAAGATGTAACGTGATGTGTTCGTCAAAATATATTAAATTGTTTTCGCTTGTCTGTGTCGACAGACGGCTTTATCGAATTAATATTCTGGTGTCCAATGTATAGGCATATTTTTTAATTTCCTAATTCATCAAGCGTAACAATAAGAGGAATATAAAATGTTGATAATATACATATTGGAGATGATAAACATATGCAGGGCCTAATTTTATTTTACTTTTAGGATGAATTATAATAGTCAAATTAAACGAATTTCAGCGTAACAAACCCTGTTGGTACCGAGAGAAAAAATATTTATGCATTATTTTGAGAAAACGCTTATAGAGATCACAAACCTGATGATATATTATTTATTTGGAGTCATGTACAGAGTGATATATATTAAATTTATTTTTTAAAAATGCTGATCAAATAACTGAAATAAAGTTTACAAATGAAAGATAATCATTGGAGCAATTCTCGTTCCTGGACGACAAGTTATTTCGAAGTAATCTAATATTAGATAGAGATGTACCATTGTAAAAATTATTTATCGGATATGCCACTTTATTTCCAGCCAAACACTCCGTAAATAATGAAGTTTCATATCCTACCCTTAATGACAATGAAAGTACATAACAAACAGATTTTTTTTAAATTCGAGATTAAATGGTGTAGATATCCAAAAATAATCACTGGTACCTTTTAATATTTTAAGTTAGAAGAATGGATGCTGAAGTTGTAAGTAAATTTAATCAGAATTAGTTATCCGGGATCACACGATCATGGTGATACACGACTTTAGACTAAACGGAACGGTAAAATCAGCAGTAGAAATGAATAAACGAAAGGTTTTTAAGCCAGTCTCTGATCTTCGGCTTACACAGCCTAAACAAAAAGGAAGAAATTTAAATTGAGTGACAACGGAAGTGTACCAATCCCTATAAAAATAACGTTTGTGATTGCAAACTTGCGTAATACCAAGGCTAGAGGAGGGGAAGAAAATAGGCGATACAAAAATGTGCACAGCTAATAGATCTGATATATCACGTAATTTAATAAAAACTGGGAGTAAAATTACTTGCGGTAGTTTTTGATTCATATTTATATTCCACCATAATAGATCAACAAGGTTTATTATGTAATATATCGAAAAAACAGAGGATGAAAAAAGGTTAGGAACACAGCACGAATCAATTTTAGGAAACGACTATTGCATAAATCGGAATTGGAAACCAACTCCAATTAAAGATTAAGATTATTATATTAACATAAGTTGATATGTGACTTTAAAAATTGAATATTCGGTCATGTACTCTATGTTGCGGAGAGCTAATCAATATGCAATTTTATAATGGGTATTGCGTACCTTGAAAAAAAATCGTTCAAGTAGGACCAGTAGGATAGGCTAAAGTCAGAATGAAGAAACATTATAATCTCGTATACATATGCATATTTGCATTTTTCCAAATCATAAGTTGAGGCCCTTATTACGCCCTATACACAGTATATTTTTTTCAAAAAAAACGACAATATTGAAAAGGTAAGCTGATAACTATAATAATACTTTAATTTCACATTTTCAATTAACCTACAAATGTTCTGTTAAATAAAATCTAAATAATTATGCTGCAGATCTGGCAATTACGTTACTAAAAGGTTGATTTAAATTTTGCAGTGCTGTCCATCTTGTTTTAATCTCGCCGCCATTTTCTTGTACGGGCCAATTGATAGGATTGGTAGGTCGGTAAAATCTTGAATCCTTTACATTTACAGTTACACCGGTTTGGCCTTGATTGATAGTTTCTCATTTGAAGCCGTCCATCATATATATATATTATATATATATATATATATATATATATATATATATATATATATAAAGTAAATATGCAATACAATCAGCGTGATTAGTAGGTACTCCAAGTTCAAAGAAACCATTGTTTTCTAATAGATACATTTATATATAGACCTATATATACATAAATATATAAATAGATATTTAAATATTAACAAATGCGTTTTGACTGATATAATTTATCTGATGAGAGACTCACATTGTTTCTTGTGTGATATTCATACCATATATGTTGTATACACGTATATATATATATATATATATATATATATATATATATATATATATGATGGATATATAAATATTTATAAAAGATGGGAAAAACCCATATAGTTGCTTATATGATTATCTATATATGCATAAGATATAGTGTGTAGTTCAATATATATATGGATATTTATATTTAAGATGTGGGTAGAAATAAATATAAATAAGCAAAAAATAGGGTTTAAATAAAAAATAAAACTAATGCTAATATATTATACACCCAAAGTTATTCGTAGGAACCTTTTTTCACTTTTACATGGAATTTTATATATAAATAGTCATGTTTATGATTTGGACACATATTTAAGTAAAAAAAAATTTATACAGGATATGAGTATAAATGTGTATTTGGTTGAGATACGATTCATTAGTGTATGCTCCGTATTCGTTCTTGTTCAAACAATAGAATAATACTATATTCTTTCAACAGTTATATTAACCTCTCTCTTTATAAACTAGTGCACACAGGATTAAATTAGGTAAACTGGGAATTTGAGGATTACTGCAATATGATTAAAATAATAAATTTTGTTGTTCTTTCTACGCGTTCAGTACAGCAATTAAAAAAATCATGACATCACGGATAGGAGTGTACGTCAATCCCCATGGTTTGCTTATAGTTATTCTATAAATGTCACATTAGTAGACCACACATAGGCGTATATAGGTTTTTGTGTGTATGGGAGAAGGGGGGTTGGTGTAGATAAGTTTGTGTATACATTGGAGTATAAGAGAAAAGGTATGATGTCCGGATATTATGGCTGATTATACAACATACTTTATGAATTAAAAAAAAAATATCCGTCCTAAGTGAGGATACCGAATTTGCCACAATTTTTTTCCTGCGAGTATGGTGTCAACCCTGAAGATGGGGCTGGAAATGAAGTCCAGAAAATACGGAAAAAATCGGAACACATGGTTCCAACGTCATTTTCAGACAAGCAGCTGATGGTAGGCTTCAAAAGAAAGGGAGAGTGAAAACCCATCATTCAAGGCCAAAAATCAGTGCACCTGGATACGTGACCAAAATGTTTTAATTCAGTCTATACTGACCTGTAATTCACCCAAAATCAACGTGGCATAATTTAATATATATTTTTTATTTTACCTTAATTAAAATTTAAATTGTGTAGTATCTTTTAAACAGACAATGGAAAACAGATATTTACTGTTCGTTGAGGAGAACTAAAACACAAGCAATTTAGTATAGGATTTGAGCAGGTAGAAAAAAATTAGTTAAAATACGACAAGAAAGATATGCCAAAGTCAGAATGAGCCGAAGATATAAATTCATGTGCAAATTCATCTTGTGCTTATTAGCGATTCATCAGTATGAGCCGATATCACGTCATATACCCACTATATATTTGGGTAATGAAAAAAGAAATTTTTAGCTCCGAAAAAATTCGTTTTTTATTTTAACCTGAATTATCCAAATAAAAAAAACAGAAAACTAAAAATTTAAACTCCATTATCAGAGTACGACGGCAATTTCACCAGCGAGGATCAAATCGCAATTCATATATATATATATATATATATATATATATATATATATATATATATATATGAATTGGCTATGCCATGCAATTTCTACTCAATACTTACAATATATATTATAAAATCCTGCAATTATATATATGTGCATAGATTTGCAAGTGCTTACCTATTGTTGTGAATTTTGGAAGTTCACAAAAGTTCCCTTTATATTCACTGGTGCATCGACATGTGACTGACACAGTTGGTACATCGGTAGGCTGCAACATTCCACCCCAGAGCATTCCTTTTATTTCTGAAATACTTGCAAATCTAGCATCATCTACTCTTTGTGGCGACATCCCTTTTTCATTGGGATTTTGCGGTTTACTTGAATTGATAGAAGTAGCATGATGGAATGATAAAAATTTAAACGTAGACTTTTCTGCTGTGTCCTTGGGTGTCAGCGTCAGTCTGATCAAACACAGACCATTATTTTGGCACGGTTTAGACCAACAAGGATCTCTGACAGTACAGTTCAGATGAGGCATTATCCAAGCTGCTCGGAAAGAAATTAATTTGCAAAATTACTAAACAACGCGAATAAAATTAATTATTTATTTATTTAAAAAAATTTAATTAAAGCGTTTCAACAAATGACATCCCTTAAATTTTCCAGATTGCAATATGCGCAGTCGTTTCAAACAAGCCAATGACGCAAATAGACATTTAAAATTTGCGATCCTAAGAAATAATATCTTTTAAATATGTCTTCAAACATCACTAACGCATTGGCGATATTTATTACAATATGAATAATTCTAACATTGATTAACGATGCAGTCTCAATATTTTCGCTTTTTTTACTAAAAACGAATTACTTGAGCATTTCATGAGGGAGATCTTTGAGATTAAGATAATGAAATGAGCAAACAGCAAGTGTGCAGAAAAATTGACAATTACAATGCATCCAGTTTGAGTTAATTATAGTAATGTGAGTACGTTTCGTGAAATGCAAGGAAAAATTAAACTAAACAATAAATACTCCGAAATACTAGAATATATATATATATATATATATATATATATATATATATATATATATATATATATATAGCACAGACTTTATTAGATACACTTATTATAAATAAAATATAATTTTGTTTTCCATATATATGCAATGCGGTTTAATCCTCGCTAGTCAGTTTACCGTCGTAATCTGACGATGATCATGGAAGGTCGAAACGCGTCACTGCGTTGCGACTGGCGGTAGTTTTGTTTTGTTGTTCGACGACAGGTTAAATACAATGGGATTGGTGTTTACTTTAAGCTCCCAAACTTGATTTAAAGAATTGTTACTACCACCCGCTCAATCAGTTATTGTTTAATTGTATAGTCTATATATGTGTGTAGCAAAAGCTACAAACAGCTAATGTTCGTGACTGCATAGAAATTGTGCAGCCAACATTTCTAGTCAAGTTCATTTTAAGCAAGACTACTAGAGGTAAGGGCCGCTTATCTAATTTTGCTTTCCATATATATTCAATGCGGTTTGATCCTCGCCAATCAGTTTGCCGTCTTACTCTAATGTCGATCATGGAAGGTCGTAACGCGTCACTGCGTTGCGACTGGCGGTAGTTTTTTTATGATTTTCGGCGACAGGTTAAATACAATGGGGTTGGTTTTTACTTCAAGCTCGCAAACTTGATTTAAAGAATTCTTACCATCACCCTCGCAATCAATTATTGTTTAATACAAAACACTTTTTGGGACATATTTATTTCTACATTTTTAAAACTATATTCACAGTGTAAAGGTTAAGTTTTTGTTAGTTATCTTAATGTTTAGTTAAGAGTTGTCTTCAGCTTTGTTAATTATGCAGTTTTATGAAACAGTCCTTTTCGTACTTCTAAACTATTCTTTTATAATTTCAACTTTATTTCGGGCTTGTTGAGGCTGAGCTTTATGTAGAGCGCTTTGTGCCAATTATTAAATCTTTCGCTTTAGTCTTCAATACACCAAACGATTATATGTGGCCTCTTTATTTTTTTAAAGAATTTATCTGAACTCCGTTTTTATTTATTCTGGATCTCCATTGTCCAGATGTGTCTGTATTTTGATAATTTTTCAACATCCGTTTCTTGCAAAGGCCATGATGCTTTCCTCCTACGCGGCACAACAGTCTCATTCCATTTATTGTATCCATCTGGCTTTATTTTTGTCTCTCTTTCTGTTTATTTTTAATTTTGTGACATTGCACTGATTGAAGTTTCTGTTTGCAGAATTAGTGTGCTGCTTCCTTTATTCGCAGCTCGTCAATAAGTATATTGTGCTGTTGACATTATTTCTGTATACTACTTGAAATTTTTACACTATTGACGAAATTGGTCTACTAAATAAACTTTGTTTACCGCCTTGTTTAATATTGAGATTATAGTGACAATATACTTATAATCAAAATTCTTTTAGTAAAGTTCAAATCAGTTTAATATTTTTAAGTGTCATGTTTACTGTTGTATAAAGAAAGCCAGAGGGTGCTTAGCTGGAACCTTAGATATCAAGAGATTCAAAATAAGTCCTGCGTGAACGTAAAGCTTGACCAAAATTACACGTTGGTGTATAATTTTACGCGTTTGCGACATTGATGGTGCTGTGGTTAGAGTAGCAGGCTTCAAAGCAAATTTGCTCAGATTTGCCTACTGTCTGCGGAAAATTCTGGATGCATAAATATGGTTATCTTCCAGACGTTACAACTTAGAGATTTACTGCATCTAGTCTACCTATGGGTCATGGGAGACAAGACGTCTAGTACCAAGACAAATGGGTTAAAATTCGATGGATTTATATAAGACACCAAGTTGATGTCATTCACGCAAGACGTATAAACATGACAATTCGCATTCGTTAAAGTTATGCAAACTTCTCCTTTACGTAAAGCTTAAGCATTATTATACTGGGACAATCGAGTAGCAAGAAATCGGCGACCCAATTCTTTGAACCTGTCTACAATATAATGTGCGAATGAACGGCCCGTTTCTGAAAAACATTTTGAGTAAACACATGATTATTACACCACGCAATCATTAAAATTTTAGATTAGATTTTTTTCTATTTCTATGTGAGAATACTAAAGGTGAGCGCTACATTGTTAATTTTGCTTTCTTTAAATATGCATTGTGGTTTCATCGTCCCAGTTCGGTTTACTGACGTGTTCTATTGATGATCGAGGAGGGCCAAAACGCGTCTGTATGTTTGACTGACGCAGTGTTGTCTTTATTTGATAGCAGATCACTAAGGATCACACAATTATGTTTGTTAGCCATTAAAATGTTATTAAATAGTAGTCGAATTTTAAAAAATGAAATTATTTTGCTTATACTTTACATATCTCTGTTTTCAAAGGAAGTTAAAATTACTTATATAATAAAGCGTAGTTTCTTCTTCTGTTTCTTATTATTCTTCATTTTGTTCTTCTTTCTCGTCTCTTTCTGCTTCTTTACCTCCTTCGTATTATTAAAAAAAACATTTTAATAATTAATGTTAGTAGTAGAAGTAGTTCTTTTAATATATGTTGCTGTAGTAGTAGCAGTAGTATTGTTATTATTGATTTATTATTATTATTATTATTATTATTTTTATTATTAATATTATTTCTATTATTATTCTTTTCAAACGCAAGCTTTAATCTAAATTCATATTAATCTTTGCATGTGTAAAAGGAAAACTAAATATCATAAAATATTAGAACCCGTTCTTTCTTAAATTCTTCCATTGTGACTACAAATGATCATCTCTTTATATATATATATATATATATATATATATATATATATTTAAAGCCAAACAGGAAAATGTAAATGTGGAGATTGTGTGGAGTAAGAGAACAATCAATCAATTGCATGCGTCTCCTCCAATTCTAGTTCATCGCCACAACATGCTTTTACTGCTTGCATAAATCCGCCTTCATTTTATTTATATATAAAGTTTCGTTTATAGCTCACTATTTTCTGTTATTTCATTTAATAATTATCATAAATGCTACGGCTGGAGAATTTACGTATGAGGTTTCAACGACACGTTGCGCAATTACAGACGTGTATTCACCATTTAGTTTAAAACAGGCGCTTAATTTGCAATGTTCTCTCATTCGAGTAATTAACCGTCTGTTTGATCAGCCTTCGTAAGTTGATCGAAAAATTGCGCATGAATATTGGTAAAAAATATTTTAAGTCAAAATTAACGGCCGTTTCTCATTGATTGCTGGTAAAGGCAAGTATGTTACCTTAAATAACACTCATAGTTTAGCTGCAATACATGTGCTGTGCAGGAAACTGCATCCCAATAAATGTAATTTTCAGTTAAAATAAATTCACTGTTGGTCCCATTTATGTCTGTTTTATTTTCACTACCACCTCTTGTATCTGATAAATTTTGTTTTTATTTTTGAATCTGGAACGAGTACTATGCTTTATTATTACCTTTATTCAATCAATGTAATTTTAACAATCGAAAATTTATCACTTATTTACATTGATATTCAGTGTTTCACTTATCAAAGCTGTTAATACATTTTTACTATTCATGACTGTTTAATTAGCAATATTTGTGGTTAAAAATATCCTATTTAGATACAAATATTGCGTTACAACATAAATTTATGATAAAGTAGGTCAATTCAAAAGTGTTAAAATATCCATTTACTTCGCCGGGACTCAACACGACTGAAATATTTGAAATTTTATTTATATTTTGGATTTCAACAAATATCATAAATCTGAATTGCAACTAATACGTCTCTGTGTTAGTTGAAGTTGTAAAACTTGGACTGTATTTTTAATAAGGAGCGCAGAGTTTAAAAAAAACGACCGACGTGTCGATCGAAATTTCAATCATTAAATATTAAAAATAATTTTGGTTGAGTGTGCGATATCTCTATTGACGGATAAGTAAGAGTCAATTAACAATGACCCAACATCACGCGGCCCAAAAAACTTTGATTAACAAAATGAACACCTAGTCTGTAAAAAATAACATTGAAAACCAGGCAGATTTACGGGTGCATTCCTGAGCAAAAACAGAAAACGTTTTACGCATAGCAAAACCTTGTTTTTTTGAAACACCTTCAGCTTGCAGGTAAATAAGAAAAAGATTTTTACAGTTCTCTATTATTAACTCGCGATTTTGCTTACATGTCTTATATTCTCGTCCGATAACAAACTTATATTTTGAATACATTATTTATTTCTAAATTAAATTACACCAAGCCTCAACTAGTTGTTCAGAAGCCTTGGAATTTTACTTATACGCAATATATCGATGGTAGCACTAAATTTTTAAACAAGTTGTGCGATAGTTGAGAGCTACAAAGTTATAATTATAAACCATATAACTGTTGCCCTGACATTTGGAATTAATCTCATATTTCAATGTTTGTTTCGCCTAGCAAAGTCTAGATGTAATGCATTCAATTTAATCCATGCTTTAAGTTAAATTATTAAACTGTGAGAATGCGGCCCTTATGAGACGGTCTAATTTGTCTACATTTTTAATGATCACGTAGTTACAGTAGTTCTAAGATTATTGATTGACAAATGAAATATTTATTATAAACATCTCAGTGTATATTTTTATCAGAAAGATTAAGCATTTCAGGATTGCTTGTATGCTTCAAATTGATAAAAACCCGCTTATTTTCTCTTTGGTTCACCATAAAGGTACTGAATTCCAGCGGATGAAACAAGTGCTGTATTAATTTATTAGGGAAAGAGTGAGTAGATAAATTTATGTTGATTGACGCTTTTATTTCTATACAGTCATCTGCATGGAAATAATTCTTAACAGTTCTGCATTTATACAAATTATTAAAGTAAAACTTTCATAAAACTTTTGAATGAAAATTTGGATATTCTTCAAGCTAAAACGAAAATACTTTTCTGAGAAGGAATATTATGACCATTTAGTTCATCCTGACGCCAAATTTTATCACTCTGCATTAACAGAATATTATCTAAATGTCTGCCTGTCATTCTTAGATCGTTTTTCATATTTTGAAAATAATCAGTGTTGTATGTTTACTATTATGCATTGTTATAAATATAGACAGTTTTTTTATACATTAATATTTAAACATATAATTTAATATAGGGAAATCAATTAAATAGTTACAAGTCAGCTAAATTATACAAAATACATGCCATAATATAAAAACTATATATATATATATATATATATATATATATATATATATATATATATATATATATATACTTATATATATATATGCCAAATTGGAATCATTCAACTTAAAATTTTTAATTTTAATGAACTCGGCTTGTTTCGTTTCAACATGGTTAAACAGTCGGCTAATATTTTGGATTTTTCTGAAAAAATAAGACCCGATAATATAGCAAGCAAATTGACATTTAAAATTAATCAAGAGGCTCCAAAAATATAATTATCTTTGTTTCTATGACATTTCACAAAAATATTTATGGCTACCACCCTTAACAACTAATGATTCAACGTCTCGCACATACTTGTAGCACAAGTTTCGTTGAAAATTAAATAAGCTATTTAATATGTTTTCAGTATTAATAAAATAGATTCCAGCAATTGTTGTCTTCCTAATATAATGCAAAAATCTTGCTTCTGACGGGACACAAACCTCTACAGCGTACCTGTTATTGGGAACAGTAGAAGGATAAAAGATTTTTAGCCTCTTCTAATAACCAGATGTTCCAGGCAGATAGTGTATATACGCCTTGTATTGAAGACAATCTGCAAAGAGAAAAACCCTCAATCTATGCCTCATGGGTATATCTAAATTTAGAAGTGAAATTAGGAGAAAAGGTTGAAAAAAGATATTTTTCCGCCACCTTGTTTGTCACGCATGATTATATAAAGGCCTCATATTAAACCTTGAGTACACGGTGAATCTTTTATTGGAAATAATACTTCCATAATAATTCCAACAAATCTTAATATTTCGCCCATAAAGCCCATTTATCTCACCATTTGAATCTTCTGCAAAAATTTAAGTAATATTATTCAACTTATCCAAATCAGATAGTCCAGTTCAATTTAGTTTTGGCTTTATTGGAATGTTTTGTTTTGATTTAAAAAAATTGAACATATATAGAGGTAAACGTACACTGGTTGCGTGGGCGATGATTACAATCGCCAAATTTAAGTTTGCGATTTTGATGTTAACACCTACTCCATTATATACATACATTTGTAAGTAAAAACTAAACATTGTGTAATACAGAAAAGCAATTCATCCAGTAGACCTGTTTGGTTCTTATTGGGACTCATCACGTACTTTCCAAACTTTTCCCGGCCAAGAATTGAACCTGGGCACATCTGCTTCGTACATTATGATGCCCCGGTTCGTCGAACTCACAGCCAGTAAGGAATTAATAAACAGCTAGATTTTGAGAAATTCAAGCACTTTCAATGAAGGCTACTACACACGTTATTGCCTCGGAAACGTCTGCACATACCCGCGCACAGACGCAACGTTCAAATGGGCGCGGTCACCCTCAACAACTCAGGAGGATCCGCCCATGGAAGGTTTGGAAGACGGGTGGGGTCAGCCTCCTCGGCGGCAGCAGAGGCTGAGCACCCCAGATTGTTGGCCGCTCCACATCTGATGGCTCGAAGCACGTTGCCTTCGCGGTAGAGCGCAATCAAACTATTGTCTTTACAGCGACGGCTCAAATTAAGTCATGCTTCAAACGCCCATAATGCCAGCAACCAATCTCATCGTCGGTTGCCACTATCAACATACTTTCTCATCCGTGACGCAATCTCTGGCGAATGAATTGTCATAGACACTGGATCAGATGTAAGCTCACTACGCCACAATTATCTCGAACCAACCCACCCAGTCGACACCAACAGTCTGACCTGCGCGAATGGCTCCAACATAGCGACGTTTGGGGTACGAGTACACACAATCTCGTTCTCAAAATCAAAAAGATGTTTCAAATATTCGTTCATCGCCAACACGACAAGAAACATCATTGCACGTGACTTTCTCGAACACTTCGACATAACCATCCGTCCAAGAACGCTAGAGATAGAGTAACCAGTATCAGTGTTGACAGAGCCAAAATCAGTCGTTACACGGTATGGCAGAGCAATAACACCTGTAAGGTTAGCCCCCTTCATTGTGTACTAATTTTCACTGTCGGGGGGTGTATGTAACACGCGGCTCCGTGTTACAACCCAACGAAGGTCGATTTTTACAAACGCTGTGCTCTTTAAGGTCAAATATTCTAACTCTGTCGTTAAACAATATTTCTCTTAGCTGTGATTTTAGGAACAATCTCTTTTAGTCTCAAGCAGTTTTAATCGATATTTCTTGAACTGCAATTTTATTTGTAATTAATAGGGTTTTTATAAAATAGAGAGAACCGCGCGCGATCCGAGAGGATCACGCGGTGGACTATTGTGTCAGTGAATTTATCTCGCTTAATTGGATTATTCGTTACTATGTAAATGATTGATTGTTTACTATAGAAAGCCAGGAATTAAACATTTGTGAGTTGTTTGTCATTTAAATCTTTAAACGTTTTCCAATGTTCAATTTTAGTGATAACTTTCAATGTTAACTCCATTAACATCATCATGTATTCTTTGAGTTTTTGTCATAAAAGTCTTTAAACGGATTACACAAAACAATTTTCTTTATAAACATAAATAATTTTACTATGTTCATATTATCATGTATTTTCAATAGTTTGACTACTCATTACAATCCAGACATTTGTGTAATAATAACCACTTGTGTGTAAAACATTTTTTTCTTTATAAACATAAATCATTTTACTATGTTCATATTATCATGTATTTTCAATCATTCGACTATTCCAATTACGATCCAGACATTTGTGTAAGAATAACTGCTTGTGTGCGAAACATGTTACTTTACAAACATAAATCATTTTAATTCTTGCCGTCTAGAAGACGGACAATTTAGTTTAACTAAGTCAACCAGCCACACACTATAAAAAATTTAAAGTTATATACTACTAATGTTTTGTGATTAGCCTCTCCTTTAAGTAGAGCCTATATAGCATCCCTTTATCCGTAAAGTTCCCATTAACCATCCCCAATCCGTCATTACCGAACAGATACAACGGTACATGGGGAAGTGGTATTAAAATGAACATTTATATAATTAAATGAAAATTATTCAGATCAAGTTTTCGGCCTTGATATCAACACCAATCCTATTATATATATATATATATATATATATATATAATACATTCAATGACCGATTTGGGACGGTTAGTTGGAGCTTCAGATCTAAATTGATGCCTGCACCTGAAAGATAGGTTAATCAAGGGACATTAATTTCTCTATAATTTAAAGTAGTTCAGTGATTAGATCAACAGATTCAGAAACCGTTGTGCTCAGATTCGTTTACTGTCCGCGCCAAATTCTGGTCAGTATGAGAAGAGTTCCCAATAAGGACGACGTCAATATACCTGATGAATTTACTTTTCCACACTTTACAATACTAAGTTTATACTGGATCTTATTATGACTGAGTTTTTCAACCAGAGCATACCCGAGATATAGTGAAAGAATGAAAAAGAAAATGTCACAGACGACTGCATGATGCAAGAGCCAATCATCAAGAAACAGTGGTTGAGTAAATATATTAGCATAATTTGTATTACTCAATGGCTCACATTATGCTGCACATGCCTTACTTTTTTAGAAATAATTAATGATCATTGGCGTATGTTAAACAATTTCTGGTTACAAACGCAGGGGTAACAATTATTTAAATCAAGTTTGCGCTCTTGATATAAGCATGAATCACATTATATGTACATGTTTCAATATAGTCTAATCATTTAAACATTATAAAATTCTTTCTATATACGGACTAGTGTATATATAACAGGATTGATAATAATGAAAGATCGCAATCTCGATTTAAATAATCTTCATCAGTTTAAGTATGACTTCTATGTCTTACGCTCCGGAGCTGGCACGAGTCGTAACGGGAAAATAATGATTCATATGGATAAATTCTCAAGTATTGAAACTCGAAACGGTGACACAATTATTTTAGACAATGACGTAATTAGTGAAAGGGACACAAAAAACTTATGAATGTATAACTAAAAAAACATTGGTTTCGCAGGCGTTGATAACATATACCACAAGCAAGGTTGCGAACAAGATAAAAACACCTTTCCCAATAAGTACATATATTTTTCGCAGTGTAAACTAAGAATTGTATAGTGTAGAAAAGGCAATTCCTCCAATTCTTTAAATCAAGTTTGCGAGCTTGAAGTAAACACCAATCCCATTGTATTTAACCAGTCGTCGAACAACATAACAAAACTACCGCCAGCTGCAACGCACTGACGCGTTTCGACCTTCCTTGATCATCATCAGAGTACGACGGCAAACTGACTATCGAGGATCAAACTGCAGTAAATATACATAGAAATCAAATTTAGATATGCGGCTCTCACCTCTAGCAGTCTCTCCTTATTGGGAATTTTTTACGTACTGGCCGGAATTTGCCGTGGACAGGGCTCAAAACTTAGCATGTTTGCGGCAGTGTAGCTCAGTGATTAGACCACCAGATTCCGAAGCAGATCTGCCCAGTTTCGATCACTGTCCGCGCAAATCCTTGTCAGTAGGTAAGGAGTTCTCAGTAAGGGCGAAACCGGTCTACTGGATGATTTGCCTTTTCCACACTATAGAAATTTTTAGTTTATACTGAAATATGTAACGTGCATATTGGTTTAGGTGTTTATAACAACATCGCAATCTTGATTATAGTAATTGTGCATAGAGAGTATAATTGCATTTTGTACTCTAGCTAAACCCTTAAAACTGTTATACTAACATGCGCTGTGCCTATCCAACTTACAGGCCATGCAGATTTTTGCTCCAGTGTTTGGGTCGCACAAATAGTGCCCCTCAATGTCGCTATCTTTTGCAATGCATTGAAATTCACAGCGACTTCCATAGTAGTTCGGCTTACACGAGCACTTTGGCGTGATGTCGTCGATTCGACTGCAACTGCCACCATTCAAGCAGAGCACATAGAAGCAGGGATCCATTTCCAAGCAGAGCTTTTTAGCGTTAGACCAACCTGAATAGACAACAACGAACATATCGGACTAAGGTGAATATTGGAAGCCAATGCCATGGCAACTAATAAGGTCAAAGGAAAGCACAACTTTGTATGTATAGAAAAATATCAAGTTTTTTATATAGAATTTTAACCTTGTATATCACTTTACATTCAGAATCTTCATGAATTAGTAGAACAAATTGTGAAATATATGTCATTTCAAGCATCCTCTTAATCACCATCATCATCATGCACAGCAGTACAAATATCATTTGAAATTTATCTTTCATAGCCATATAAATTTAAGAGTAAAAACAAAAATAACCAAAAGAAATGTAGATTATTAATAATGACAAAAATAAAAATTTATGCAGACAAATTATTAAAGGGAGTGATTCATGAGAGCGAAGATTAAGTTATTTTAAGTATAATAACCTAGATAGCACAAAGAAGTAAGGCAAACTAAACATCTACACAACACCAATATGACCAAGTCGGCCTTAAAGCAAGGCAACATCGGCAAAACAGCTTTCTTGCAGTTTTTACTGTATCATTCCATAAACACATTTAAATCTTGCAGCCTACTCTGCTCAGCGAGGAAAATGAAATTAAGATGGTGATTCTACTAAAAATCTGCAACAAGATTGCCATTGAGCTCAAATCGGTGCGTTATCGCGGAGAATTTTCAACTATGAACTATGATGCGCACGTGGACTCCATCCAGGCAGAAAACTAGGGCTTGAACTATCCAGGAATCGAATTTGCACATGAGATTATACGTTCTGTTCATGCTGACTTTGGTTTATCCTTCTTGTCCTATTTGAGCTAATTCGTTTCTAGGTGCGTAACACCTTATAAATAACTGCTTGTACATTAATTCAGCGAAAATACAGTATACAACTGTTATACTACCATATTTGAATGAAATTGACTTTACCTGTTTCTGTCATTTCCAAATCTGTCCACATTTTGTCTTGCAGCAATCTGGCACTGGGTGAGATTTTAATGCTTTTCTTGGTAATCGAACTGAAGGAATGCGTAAAACGTGACCGAAACAACTCAGGTGATGGAGATTAATTTTATTTTATAACGAAGAAAACTTGTCGGCCAAATCAAAAATACTTCTACAGATGTTAGCGTTGATTAAACAGTAATTGATTGCACGGGCGGTGGAAGCAATTCTTTAAAACAATTTGCGAGCTCGAAGTAAACACCAATCCCATTTTATTTAACCAGTCTTTTAATGACTAGCGGTAGTTTTTCTATGTTGTTCAACGACTGGTTAAGTACAATTGGATTGGTGTTTACTTCAAGCTCGCAAACTTGATTTAAAAATTGAGTAATCGTTTTTGATGATCTGCATGCGCTATGCTTCTCAAACAACGGTAGTCGAATGTCTGTAAGCGTCTAAAATTTTGAAATTCTATTGAGTCAATTCTCACTGATGTTTACTAAAACTGAACGTACATCAGCATTGTAATCACGACCTTTAATGTAAAGTGACATATTGGCATTTTTCACAGACGGCAAAAGTTGCAGAAAGTTACTCTATTATTTGCGATCTTTATACTCTCCACTTCAAACATATTGCCTGGGTTATTGATAGAGCTGCTAAGGTATTTAAATCAATTAACTACGCCCAGATCTTCATTCTGCACTCGCAGAATTGGATTGAATGGTGGGGATTTCCAGCATGATTAGCTTATTTTTATAGTGTACAATTTTGGAAACAACGACTGATAATTAAATTAAGATGATCTGAGCTGTATCTCGATTGTCGAATAATAATATGATATCGTCCGCATAGTCAAGATCGACCTACCTACCGTTCGGGGGAATTTCGACACCTGCATCCTGAATGTTTGCAATTATGTAGTTTAAAACAGCACTTATTCCAAAATTAAACAAAAATCTAAGAAAGTAGACAGTCTTGACATATACCATTAATTTTTTTGTTAACGCGAACAGGTGGGTTTGTTTAGAGAGTGCGTATAATATTTCCTTTTTTGGTGGGCACACAAATTTTCAACAGAATATCGAATTGGACATTGCGATCCACCGAGACAAATACACACTTCAAGTCTAGAAAGATGTCTATTGTTGTACGGCGATGTATAATTCCCTGTTCAAGAGCTTGCTTTAGGTTAAAAATATTATCTATACAACCTCGTTCTGACCGGAAACCGTCTTGTCCTCCTTTATTATATGAGTCACGCAAAGCGCTAAGACGACGTAAAATTATCCAAGCAACTAACCTAGATACGACTGGTGTCAAGCTTATAACAAGATTTTTATTACACGAATTACGATTGCCTTTTTTGAAGACAGGAATGATGGTCGACTCCATTCTCCTTATTCTAGATAGAACGAAAAATTTAACGAACGCTGTGGTAAGTTTAACTTTACCATCCTTAATTAATCCTGAAAGCAAATCATCGGGGCATGCAGCTTTGCGACGCTCAATAGATATGATTGCATCTCATATTTCGAACTCTGATAATTCTTCGAGATTAAAATTCCACACTGATGATAGAGGCATGCTTTCGGGAAATAGAACTGACGTAAATGCCCAATAAAATTGATCTATGTAGTGTTTAGCCCAATTATCAAGACGACTAAATTCATCGTTTACTAGCTATTTGTTACTAACATTATCTTCTTTTTAATAAAGAAGCAATTTGTACAAAAACGATATGTTAATTTGTCGAGTATGTGCTTATGTGTCTTTGTGGTCTTCAGGTCTCAGTATTGCAATCCTTTATTATAAACTCAATAAGATTATTAGTTAATTTAATTCTTGTTGTTTGAATGTTATTGCATTGAAAACAGGTATTTAAGACAAGATGAGACATGGAAACAATTAATTTTATTAATTTGTTTAGCATAACGATGCAATGCATGCTACGAATGAGCGAGCTAGATTTCTTTTACAGCCTACATATAACCATGACCAATATGAGCTATAATTAATCCATGTTGCAGGCTAAAAATGTCGCCTTATCAGTCGAGCCGTGCAATGTTGTAGGCGAAATCAGGCTACTGCAAACACCTCATCCTCCGATTCTGCCTCATGTCCTTTTCTTTTTCCTTCGTTGCGCCACATGTCGTCCTCCGGCCCTTGGACAATGTTGGACTAAAATAGATCACGTAGAAATTTATTATAGTTGGCGTGGTTGCATCAACGATCGTCGTTCGTTATGGGACACATATGCCTACTCGAACCACGCACTAATGCGTTCTTGATTTGTGTTTATGTTTTCCAGAAATATAAATGCAAATAAACCTAAAATAGATGTAAGCAATCTCGAACAATTTTCATTCTTGACATAAGCACCTGACCCATTAATTACTTACATATATCAGTATAAACTAAGAATTGTATAGTATAGAAAAGGAAATTCATCCTGTAGATCAGTTTTGTCCTTATTGGGAACTCATCATATACTGTCCGTGGCTTATTCTGGCAAGTATAATATAAGTTCCCAATACAATTCATAGTTTATACTGACATATGTAAGTAATTAATGGATCAGGTGCTTATATCAAGGAGGAAGATTACCTGATCTGCGTTTTGACTAACGCAGCTTTCATTGTTCCAGTAATTTTCTTTCATCAATATATTTCGGCCTTGCTTACCGTAGGCCTTCATCAGTTGCATTTCACGAAACAAATGAAGCAAGTATCTCGAGGTACCACTTTATTACTGTGATTGTCAGGACCCCGCGGTCAAAACGTATGCATGCTAATGTCTACTCACGTTGCATCTTTGTTATCAGCTACTTGTAATTTTTTAAATAATCTCTGCAGCCCGTACGATTTTATGGCACAAATTACTAATAATAGCGTTGCAGTTAAAAAGATTACAACGTAACGCTTTCTATGCACATTATTAGAGGCTTTACACCGAATACACTAGCAAATCCTGCTGAATAAATCTGTGCCGTCAGTCCTCAACAAATTAGTTTTTCTAAGATTCCTTGACAAACGGAAAGGGTGATTTTCCATTAACATTTACGGAAATAATTGTTTTGGCACAGTTGCATATATAGTAAATAAATGAAATTACACTGAAATCGTCCGAATTCTACACTAAATACAAAGACAGAGATTTTCAAGTAAATTATATTGACGATAGAATTTCATTTCTCTGAGACATGAGGAATAAATTAATGCATTTCTTAACCTTGGTGTAGCTGATTAATTTTCAAAAACTGATACGTAAAATATGGTCAAAATTTGGAAGCCAAAATTTTATTCCTATTTGTTGTCCGGTGGGTCATTGGCATTTCATCTGGTTAGAAAATACCAATTGTGCTGATTGGGATACACTTTACGATATGCACTTGCGAATCATACTCGTTAATCAAACACAATAGAGGTAAACCAATAATTAATTTGTTAAACACCATTAATCGCTATGTCAGACTACTGATCTTGTCTTATCGTTGACTCACTAGCTAGATGAACGATAATCTGTTGAGAATACGCGACATTTTGTTTTCAGCGCAAATATCTGTTTACATCATACTTATTGGTACAGGTTCTATTTTAATCCACCAAGCTGGTAAAGTGTATCACGGCTTCTGTTTGTATGCATTTATGCAGGAACACTAAATTAATTATACAATTAACAGCCCTTCTTATTCGCAGTATTTTATCATTTTATACTTTGCAACACAAATGGAAATCCTACTGTTTCAGTCATGCATATTTAATAAAAATATGCCCTGTAAAGCCGTCATTGTAGAAGGTCTAAGACAGTTTGATTAATACCAGCATTGATTAAAATTTATACAAAACGCTGTGTGCCATTTACAGTGCAATTAGTGATAATTGTAGGAAAAGCTTCAGTTAGTGAGCAATATTTTGAAAACCAATGGAATATGAAGTTATTCATATCAAGTTTGCGAGCATGAGATAAACATCAATCCCAAGGTATAAAACTAGTCGCAAAGAATAGCTGGGCCACTTCCAGTCACGCGTACTGACGCGTTCGACCTTCTGTACTGATCGTCCAACTGACTGCCGAGGATTATATCGCAAAGCATATATAAAAATAACAAAATTAAATATGCATTTCCCACCTATAATTTTATCGCACATATTGTATTTGACCCGAAATGTTGGCTGCACAATTTTGATGCCATCACACACGTAAAACTTTGTGAGGCTACTAGAGGTAGGTGCCGCATATCTAATAGTGTTTTTTGGTATATATGCTATATGGTTTGAACTTTATTAATCAGTTCGCCATCTTTTTTGGCGACCAGAGAAGTTGTAAACGCGATCATAATTACGACTGACAGTAGTTTCTATATGTTGCGCAATGGATAGGTACAATAAGATTTGTGTGTATCTCAATCTCGCAAATTTGATTTAAGGTATTTTTATCATCACCTGCGCAATCAATGATAGATTAATTGTATGGTTTGAAAAGTTGTGAAAAGAATTTAAGCAAATTATTCTGCTAAATGGAATCATGTAATAAATAGCTTTTATTAGTTTTATTTTAAATATACGGTGTTTAAAAAAAATTATATATAGAATAGTCTAATTATGTGTTAAAATTGGGGTAAACAAAAGATCGTTCTAGAATTGTTATGGAAATGAAGTACTATGAACATTTTAAGCACTGCACCGTCTTCTTCGAATTCATAATAATCATTACCAGTGCATTTAATTACAAACAATTTATCTCTAAACAAAATGAGCCTTGTGCATTTAAAATATTTCAGAAAAATGTTTTAATAATTAATTATGACTGGTGTATTGTTTAACAAGTTATATATTATAGGAACGAGTGGTCATACAGAAGTCAGCATATGTAAATGAGTCAATAATTTTGGTTTACACGTTTCCTATATACTGGTCACTTATCGAAATTAAACAGCCCTAAGACGCATACCTAATAAATGCTAGTTTAACTAATGTTGGACAAGTTGAAGGTGAAACTTCTTTCAAATAGGCAATTTTAAAAAGTATCAAATTTAACTTCACAAATAATCGATCTTAATGCAACGTCAAATCAAAAATACTTTAGATATTGTATGCGCCATTACATTAAAAGGGACCAGCGTTATTCATTTAGAGCCAAAAATGCTCTTTAAATTGAACAAAAAAAGACAAATAGTTGAATGCAATTTATTCTTTCTTTAAATAAAAAAATCTAACGTGTTCTAAATGGTTTTTTCGACAAAGATTTAGGTTAATAACAAACTATCGCGCATATTTAGCACTACTTTTACTGCGAGTTGTGTGTATAATTGCTACTGTGATGAATCATAAGGTGGAAAGTATTTTATCTTCGAAATTTCATAATTGACCCAAATATGAACAAAATTATAACATTTTACGTTGAGGTACTTCATTTCCAGTACCATCTTCAGAACTTTAATAACACACAGAACACTGATCGCAAGACCAGATTTAAATAAATGGAATTTTCAGTGGGTAGTACAAATGGCATAGAAGCCTTCGCAGTAACGACACCACCGAGCTGAACTCACCGAGTACTTCTAAATGAGGATTAATCGGATCATCGCGAAACCAAGATTGCAATTTGACCACCCACGATAGAAAATCGTGGGTGCCTTAAATATGATAATCGCACTGTGCAACCAAGTACGACTATTTTCAAAGGTGAAAAATATTTCATAAAAAGATATAAATTGCGGAAGGAAAACTATAAAAATATTCGATAAATCAGACAAGTCTAAATTGTTGCTTCTGCAGTAACGCCATTATAATCTTCACTAGATCGACGTCAACTAACAAGATTTCATGGAAATCGGGACATTATTTGGGAAAATATATTTAAATATGCTACACAAAATAAACATTTATAGATGTCTCCAAGCAATAATTTAGTCCATCTTGGACCAGCAAATATGCTGACATCAGCAGTAAAATAAACCTTACCGTCCTAATTTCTACATTTACGTCGGCAGACCTGGATCTTGCTTAATTTACTGTTAATCTTTTGTTGGAAATCTTTGAAAACAGCGAAACGAACCTGGACGACAGATTTTGTCACCTGTCTTAACATCGCAGGTGTATTGACCCTCTGTCATTGAAGCTTTCTCTTGACAGAATACTTCGCATCTGCTTCCATACCAATCACGCTTACACACACAAGTGAATTCCGAGCTGCCTTCGTCATCGGTAGGTGTCAAGTGCGATCGTGTCCAACACACTCCTCCGTTCTGACAAGGCTTTTGCTGCTGGCATAAATTTGGTACTGTGCAGTTAAGTTCCGGTTTTGTCCAACCTTTGGCAAAAATTACAACCCGTTGAAATTGAACGCAATTAATTAATGATATATAATATGACAAGGCCTGACTTCACAAATCATACTTAATTTTTGACACGTAAAACCATCACGGTTTTTATTGATTTAGGCTGTGAATATTTTGTCGGCTAAACACCTTTGTATGCATGTGAAGACATGCCGTACTGATAATTATTTTTCGACGAAAAACATTGAGTTTGCAAGATACTTTCTACTTATTCACTTATTAAATAAAATCCCACTCGCAATAACCGAATACCGTATCACTTCGCGCAAATGAAATGATTTTAATCCCCTATTAACAGAACTGGGCCAGCCAATCGGAACCTAGTTTGCAATATTGCGGTAAAACAGCAGTTACGCAATGCAACATTGTGCAAGAAATGAAGCAATTGCATGAAAGGTGGGTCTCACAATATTAAGCGTTATCCAAAAAACCGTGAGCCAAATACTCTATAAGTCGTTTCCTACTCGTTCTGCTAGCTACCTCGGAAGTGTTTCCACAAAAGCGATGGCCCTGTGTTCAAAGAGTTAGAATTTTTTCATTCACTTTTGCTATGTTTATACAACACATTCAGTCAATAATTAAATAACTCCAGTCAAAATTGTTTCTTAAATTATATTACAGAATGGTCATCCGAGACCGACAGATCAAGCCTGGAAGAGTAAAAAATATTTTGAATATGGCATTATTATCTAATTTCATGGCGCTTGTTCCAGATCAGAACGGATTTATTACAACTTACGAATTGCTCTTAAAGTTATCCACTAAACGCTACTTGAAAACAGAAAGTGTCGATATTAATGACTGGGTCAAGATACCAACACCTCAAAAGCGATTCTGCCTTCAATGAGTGCTTTGCAAATCTATGACTAATCCATTGAATTTAAAAAGTTTGCAATGCTGCCGTGTGTGCCATTTTGTTCTATTTCAATAGAATTATTTTCGAGTGCTTTTCTCAACAGTCCAAAAATATCCTCAAGATAAAGCCATGTAAAAAAGAACTTAATACTTTTGTTTTAACGGCTTCTGTAATATTTTCAGGTATCAGAATTACAACTTAGGTTTCACTTGTTAATCATGCGTCCTGTATATATATTTGTATGTGTGGTAATTACTCTGCATGATCTTTCAACAAGTATATTTTATTACTTGTTCCTTCGCTAAACAAGGATTCCACCATTGCATTATTTCCTCTGGTAAGAATTATGAAAATTTTCCGACGCGTGCGATAGAAATTGGCCTAAAATCACCGTAGTTTCATTTTCATAAACACACAAGTGAATATGGTTATATTCAACTGAATGTTTCACAGTTAAATAAACTCGCGCGCACACACTTACATGTGGCAGTTTATTCTAGTGAAACATCAGAAATTGTTATGAAATCAGTTAATGATAAGTATAAGTTGGAGCGATATATTTTTATATTGCTTTGTTATATAATCAAGGTTGTGATCTTGATATAAGCACCTGACCCATTATATAAATACATTTTTCAGAATGAACTAATTACTGTATAATGTATAAAAGGCACTTCATTCCGTAGTCCGGTTTCGTCCTTATTGAGAACTCATCACATACTGTCCAGAATTTGCCGCGAACAGGGCTCGAACATGGGCACGTCTGTTTCGGAATCTAGTGCCCAAACACTGTCGCATTCTACACACCAACGTTCGTTTAATTATATAATTGTACATTCCAATGCCACTTTCCCAGGTAGCGTGGTTTCTGTTCTGTATTGATCCATTGTTGATGGTTCGCTGAAACTTTAGGTCTAAAGGTATGCAATATAGGCTCCAAGAGACATTATTCAATATATAACTGAATATTGTGCAATCGAGTTTCTCTTTGCTGAGATGTCTTCAAAATTTCTGAATTGATGATTGATGGTTGTGGATGGCTTCTTGGCATTAAACAAACTGACAGTGCTGTTCTCTTAAAGAAATGTTAGCGGAGATACTAAAATTAATTTACTATATCCATAAAGTGTTTATCTTGTACGCTTTGTAGTTCTGTGCTACAAAAGTGGATTTTTGATAAATTTTGATTCAATACTAGCGATGGTGTTGCATGTCGTTTAGCTCACATCCGTGAAAGATTGGCCTACCTGGAGCTTTCATTTTTAAAGGACGCATTAGCTTCCGTGGAGATTTTCAAATGTATCAGTAGGTCTACAAATGTCTTTTTCCTAGTTATGAAAATCAACTAAAAAATTGGCTATCCATTTCAATAAACATGGGGTAAATGATCACTAAATAAAGTACGCTTCAGGTCATCCTTGTTGATGACAATCCTCCAGAGGAGTTTCTATGTTGATATAAGCACTCTTTTAGTTAAAAGTTTTCGTCAGCTCATCGTTAGGATCTACTATTCGTGAGCAAAATTTACAAGCACACAAATTCTATGCAGCCGCAACATTACGTGCCGTCAATGTCACTTTTAAAGAAGAAATGCCGATTGTGTCATTGGCTGTATTCGTGATCGAAAAACATGTATTACGATGTTAGCAGCATGATTATGCAGCAGACTATGTTTATCAACAAAAATAATTTGAAATGTTATTATTTTTTTATCTGAAAGCATGCACCCAATTAAGTTAAGGAGAGGTGAACATGACAAAGCTTGTAACTATGAACTTGATAGTAGATCTGACCTTGCACGTCACGCAATGAAGATCGGACATGTGGTGGGTGCTAACGCATATCAATATACAGTCGTAAAAGATCAACGTGATCGATTAGAAATCTATTGAAATGATATCTTAGCTGACATTATTAATGATAATGGGTGGAAACTTCAGTAGGCTCTATTTATTACACAAAACTAATTAATAATTAGAAGCTACGATTGCACGAATCTGTATCGTAAAAGAGTTCCAACAAAATTTAATGATTATTGGAAAAAGACCAAACTTCAAAATACTTTATACGTATATCTTTCCTTCAATTATCTTAGGATTATCTGCAAAACCATCCTCTACAATTCCAAATCTCTTTTCTTGTTAACTTACTGCATCTATTAACTCATATTTCTTACGAATAGTACAAAAAGCGAATCAATTTATATATTAAATAACACCGTTCTTTTCAGTAATTCTCTGATCCATCATTAGGTAGGCAATCTTCCTAATTGTCTCACAAGACCTTCTTTGAATTTGATTTCAAATTTAAATTAAACTTAGTATTTTTGCTAAGCTTTGATTATTTACTTTGGAATTATTTAACTACTGGTGTATTTTATTTTAGTTTTCTCACTTGCCGCTTTTATATATTAGGTGTCGCGCACCTAGTAATAATTTAGTTCAAATATGACCAGAAGGATAAATCAAAATCAGCATGAACGGAACGTTCGTTTCGTGCGAACTGGCGAGTCATCAGTTAGAGCCGTCACTACGCACTATATCCACTATATATTTTGTTAGGAATGTGGGAAAATTGGACGATGCAATCTCATGTACGAATTTGTAAACCAGATGTAGTGTAGCTAACTTCATATTAAGTCTTCGACAAGCCAATATCAAAGCCAACGCACTATGTATATAACATGTGTACTAAGCCTTCCTCTTAAAATTTCTTTATTTAATGTGGCAAGAATAAAATAATTACTCTGTCGCGTGCGAAGGGAATTGACAGGAAATATCTATGGTTTAATTTTGATGAACATAAACAGGCATATAGTTTTATTTCACTATGTGCTACACATTTATATAATTAAATGAACAATAGTTGCATGGAGAGTGATAACTATTACATTTTAATCAAGGTTGCGTTTATGTTCATAAATCTCTCCGCGGAAAATTCTGGAGATTATGTGATGAGTTTGCAATAATGCCCAAACCGGTCTACTGGATGAATTGTCTTTTTTCATACTATGCAATACTTACTTTAAACAGGAAAATTTATGTACATAATTCGTCAGGTGTATGTATCACAATCGCAACCTTGAGTAAATTGTAAATGTTTCACAATTATAGGCAAAATCATATATACACACACTTACCTTCTACACGCTAACCTAGTAAAATGTCAGTATTTTTTCTGGGCTCAGCGAGTCATAAATATAAACGGATGCATTAGAGCAAAGATTTTCATATGTTTAATTAATTTTTATTAAATTAAGTTTGCGATCTGCCCCTTATGTACATAAATTTGCCAGTATTAACCAAACATTGTATAATGTAGAACAGGCAATTCATCCAGTAGATTGGTTTCATCCATATTGAGGACTAATCATTTATTGCCCAGAAGTTGACGTGGATGGGGCTCGAACCTGGGCAGGTCTGCTTCGGAATCACTGAGCCCCCCCCCCTTCGCAATTACTTAACTGTATTTCCGGTTAAACGTGTAAAGTTGAGGAAGGCACTCTGAAACGCGAATCGAAAATGTCAAACGAAATATTTGAAAAATCAGTCAAAAGCCTAGATAATAAAATCAAGGATCATGTAATCGTGCAACTGATGTCAAGCAAAATCTTTTAAATTTATTTGGACGAAATAGTGTCAGAATCCAGCAGTAATCTATGCCCAGTGAGACGAAACAGCTAATTGTTTGAGAATGGAATAATTTCTCCCGGCAACGAATTTGCAGAAGCAGAAGGTACAAATAGTTGTTTAATAGAAAGTTTATCAAAGTAGGTTTTACAAAAGTTACCACGATATTTTTGTTTTATGGACAGCTACTAAGCCAGTGCCAAATTTTTTTTACTAAAATAAGACAAGTTGTAGGCTGTATTAGCGTTTCACATAACTCGCTTACCATATTTGCAAATTTTAGCCCCTGTAATTACGTCACATGTATAGTTGACGGAGTCGCTGGTTTCACAGAAGCGTTCGCATTGGATTCCGTAAGTGTTCTTGGCACACTTGCAGGTAAATTTATCCCGGGATGGTGTGCATTGACCGCCGTTTAGACAGGGATTCGGAAAGCACAATTCCTTTTGCAAGCACTTCAGTCCCTTTAGCAACCAACCTGATGCAAACAAAATGACAAAGACCACAAGAGTAACACTAAAATGTAGTTAATCCAAGGAGTTTGTCAAAAGTGTTAAATATATATATATATATATATATATATATATATATATATATATAATACAATTATTACTAAAGTCTTAATTAATGAGTTCCGCGAACAACCAAAGTTAACAAATAAATTCTTCCTACATGATGGCGTTTTCATCCTCTGTAGCATTTAAAAACAGCTGAGAGCAGTAATCAAATCTGTGACTAACTCGATCGGAGCAATACTGCATATTCATTGCACCAGGAGATCCGTGCCTATCATTGTATTTTAAATTATTAATGAATGTCAGATTCTAATTAGCTACTTTTGGCTCATATGGTATTTTTAACAGCTAATGCCTTCTGTTCCCATAATTGCATCTATTTCTGCTATGCCCAATTCTTATGCTAAGAAAATTGTAAAACCACGGATCTGGCCACTCAACCTCTGGTCGTTGACATGGTAATTCCTAATGTTAGAGTAACAAATAAACGTAACTAGTCCTCCCTATCACATAATTTCTAAGATGTGTTAGTATAATAATTTAAATTAAAATGACTTTATCTTGATGTTAGCCAGTCAATGTCACACCATAATCACATCAAAATACGTAAGAATATTACCCTCTTCATTTCCAATTGAAAATAGAATCTATTGGTGCCATCTATTTTAACGTATTAAGCAGGTCTTCAGAATGAATACCGCTATAAAAGACCCAAAATATATCATCAAAATAACGGTTGTATAAAATAGCTTCTCATAAAAGTTCAATGTCGTTTATTTTAAAAATACGCATAAACATATCGCGCTTGGTCTGAACCAAATATTTAAAAATCCATAGGAAATATTTTTGGCAGAAATTTTGGTTATTGATATGATTTCGATGTCTGAAACACACAAACTATCTATTCTTTCCAGTACTTTTCAATTACAATTGAGGCTAGGTGTCCGAGCGCGATTACCATATTGAAGCTACTGCAAAAAATGAATGTGAAAACTGGGAAAACAGAAAGTGTTACGTGCACTGGCATTAGCATGGGGTTTTCCAAGGTCGTGCTTCTTGTACTTAAACATTATGGACTAACACACACAAATATATATATATATATATATATATATATATATATATATATATATATATTGATTTCAAGTCCAATGGTAGAATTTTGATTAGATATGTTCTGTCAATATAAAGTTAACATTGCAACAGGCAGCAAAAGCGATACCTTATTAGGAGCTCTTTAAGTACTGTACAGTATTTGCTGCAGGTGGGACTCGAACCAGGTCGCATATGATTCGGTGTCCGAAATCTACGCACTGTCACCCGTACCGCATACTAAAAGCTATTTGAAGTCATATAATAACGTATCTTGCTAGTTAGCATTTTATTCACGTTGGATTGATTTGGAATCTCTTAATAGCTTAGGTTCTTACTAGTTAGTCTAGGTCTAACAATGTATAGTACACACTGCGCAACTTGTAGCATTTATATAAATTTAAAGTCAAATGGCAGGATTTTGATTTAAATTA
This sequence comes from Eudiplozoon nipponicum, assembly GCA_029291075.1. Lineage (NCBI taxonomy): Eukaryota > Metazoa > Platyhelminthes > Monogenea > Mazocraeidea > Diplozoidae > Eudiplozoon > Eudiplozoon nipponicum. The sequence continues at coordinate 39,548 of JAQBSW010004026.1, forward strand.
TACTGTCAGTATAAACTAAACATTGAATCACATAGCAAAGACAATTCGTATAGTACACCGGGAACTTTCCAATTTCTATTCCAATTTTGCTAAGATGGGACTCAAATCGTGGCACATATTCCTCTGAGTCTGAGACTTTACAATGCGCAAATCGTGTTGCATACTACACTTAATTTGAAATTATATGACAAATTAAATTTTGGTACATTTTCCATCAGTTGGTACTCTTTTGTAGTCTCCTAATAAATTATGTGCTAGCAAGATAGCTCCAATCTGTCACTATACAAAAGACACCATGCAAAATATGTAAATATGATTTTTCTAAACGTAAGGCATTATTAGATTTTACAACATTAGACAAAATACAATAAAATTGGTGAGTACTTTAAGTTCGCAATAATGATTTAAAGAATTGTTACCATCACCCGCGCAATCATTGATTGATTATTTTTTTAATTAAAGGGACTCTTTAAGTTCTGTCTATAATTTTCCGTGGTCGGAACTCAAACCGGTGTACATTTCCCTCTGAGTTTGAGACCATCCACTACATCACAAGTGTCCAAACTGGTCTGGATTTTGCTGCGTTGCTTCATGTTATATTCGATTAACCAGTCCGGATAGCCATTATTTTTCAACGCTTCGCGAAGAAAATTTTGCTCTAATTCAATGTTATTCGGTGTACAATTCCTGTGTATTCATGTGCCCAAATTTATTATCAGATTCCTTTTGTACGCCCTTAGCTCACTACTGAAATAATGGATATACGGCTCAGTCCAGTTTGATTTCTTGTGAAATGACCTGGAGATGAAAACAAAATACCCTAAAGATTAACGCTTAGTTTTCCCCTTGGAGGTGATCTTCAAAAAAAAGTAGGTCGAGCGAGTAAAGCACAGTTTCCATCAATACAGGTGAGAGTGGTGTTCAACACAACTAAACTGATGCGCACGAATGAAAAAGATAGCCTCTCTGTGACATCAACACCTTTTTCTGTATACAAATTTCAATGTACCTACAACGAGCAGTACATCGACAGATCAAAAAAAGAGACTTGAAACTAGAATAAATCAGCATCTCCATCAAAAACTATTAAAGTGGGGTGCAGCTCCTTCACAAAATCATCAATTTGCGAAAATTTACTACTCACAGTTCATGCAGTTAGTAGCAACATTTTTTCAGTTCTGTACAAGGCAAAAACGGGAAAAAATGCTTCTTTCTTTTGAAGCTATTGCAATTAATAAGCTGAACCCTGCTTAAACGTGCAGAATGTAATTAAAAAGAAATTAAATTGGACTGGAACGAAGAAAGAACTAAGAGGCCTTCAAAAATAGCCTATTTTTCTTTAAATCAAGTATGCCAGCTTGAAGTAAACACCAATCCCATTGTATTTAACCAGTCGTCGAACAACATAACAAAATAATGGTATTGGTATTTACTTTAAGCTCGCAAACTTGATTTAAAGAATTGTTACCATCACCCGCAAAATAAATTATTGTTAAATAGCCTACGTTTCGCAAAATACGACATACCCGTCAATTACGTGCGCACTCGCAATGAAAGCCATGACACACCACATAACGTTACGCAAAATAAGTGGTCTAAATTGTGCAAAACTAAGACAGACATAGCTAAGAGGAGATTGGTTACGACAAATGTACAGTTGGGATTAGATGAATAAATGTACTAAAGAATCCAGAATAATGGCTGTAAATACTGGTAGAAATCATGTTTATTAATAAATTTTATTCCATGGAATAAAGGTTGTGTTCTCATATTTAAAAAAATGGTGAAACTTGAAACGATATACATATATAGTCCTACTTATCTTTTAAAGCAGCTGTGTTTTAGCCTCCTTGCTTGATGATGTTGCGGAAATTTTTCTAAATATTTTACGTGAATGTAGTCTGTGACGCATATTCATCTTCAATGATACGCTTAGTGTGTAATGCACAACACCCCAATTTATTTATCTCATATTCAGTACAAGAGGTAATGCGAAGGTGAAGTAAGTACAGAAAGAGATAAGGTAGTCGATGAAATATTTTTTTGGATAATGTTATAAGTTTAAACGAATTTATTGCCAAGCATTATTTGAAAACAATAATTGCGCTCATTGATATCATTGATATTAGCAAAAACTTCTCAGATATTTCCAAGCAAATATATAATTATATTCTGCTGCGTATATATGGAAAATTGAAAAGCTTATTGTTTAAACGATCATTGGTTGCGTGGGTGATAATGACTATTATTGAATTCAAGTTTGCGTTCCTGATATCAGCACCTGTCCCGATGTGCACAAATATTTGTAAGTATAAACCAAGCCTTGTATAATGTCCAAGAGGCAACTCAACCATATTAACCTAGTGGATAGAGCCATAGACTCCAAAGCACATGTGATCAGGTTCGAATCCAGTACGCAGCAAACTCTGAACGGTACTTGAATAGATTCCGATAAGAATGAAATCGGTTTTCTGAATGAATTGTCTTTTCTACAACATACAATGCCTAAGTTTTGCGAACCTAGTAACAAATTAGTTCATTTATGACTAGAAAGAGAAACCAAAGACAGCATGAACTGAAAATATAATCTCATGTACATTCGCTTCGTGCTTACTGGCGACCAACATTATAATACCGAAAAGGTACATAGTACAAACATTATTGTTGTCGAGTTGGTACATGATACCAACATGATGGATGTCAAGGTATGCTACAGTTCACCAAAATTGAGAAAATGGCTGCTGGGATGAAGCTAGCGTGCACATGTTAGTTCTTTTAAGAGGGAGAGGTCCAGCAAAAGATAGAAGAGGATTATGTAGATTTCCAGAGAATAAATCTTGTTAGTATGCGTCTTTGCTTTGAGTTGCCCTACCCAGGGTAAGTAGCTACGTTTATGGAAAAAGTCGTAGTGACAGGTTGAGGGCTTTTGGCGTTTTCAATTGCCCGTTGAACCAATAATCTGTTACGCCTTAATTTTACTTTCCCCGCCGAAACGAAGGCGGATAGATGCTTTCAATGAAGTTTACGAGCTTGAAGTAAACACCAACTCCATTGTATTCAACCAGTCTTCGAACAACATAACAAATCTACCGCCAGCCGGAACGCACTGACGATTTTCGACCTTCCATGACCATCATAGGAGAACGACGGCAAAATGACTAATGAAAATTAAATGGCATTGAATAAATATGGAAATCAAATTTAGATATGCTGCTCTCATTTCGAGCAGTCTTGCATACATTGAACTTGACAGAAAATGTCGGCTTCACAATTTCTATGAAGTAACGAACATTAGCTCATTACAGCTTTCGCCACATATACATATATAGGCAATACAATTTAACGAAAATTGATTTCGCGGGTGGTGGAAACAATGCTTTAAATCAAGTTTTCGAGCAACCCCATTTTATTCAACCAGTCATCGAACAACATAACAAAACTACCACTAGCCGCAACGCAGCCGAAATTTCCTGTCAAGTTCAATGTATGCAAGACTGCTCGATATGAGAGCTGCATATCTAAATTTGATTTTCATATATATTCAATGCGGTTTGATCCTCAATAGTCAGTTTGCCGTCATACACTGATGATGATCATGGAAGGTCGATACGCGTCAGTGCGTTGCGGCTGGCGGTAGTCTTGTTATATTGTTCGACAACTGGTTGAATACAATATGGTTGGTGTTTACTTCAAGCTCGAAACTTGATTTAAATCATTGTTACCACCATCCGCGCAATCTATTATTGTTAAATTGAATTCAGATAGATATTTATGCGATTCATTCTCATCATTGATGAATCTTTTGTGGAAATTTAACACAAGCGCACGAAGCTTGCTGGAAGGAATTTATTTAAGGTCGTAAAAATAATCTTCCAAATACTTAACCATGCCAAAGGCCAAATCAACTTTTATAAATCAAGAGGGACAGAAACGGAAAACATGTTGCATTTGCTGTTTTTGCGCAGAACAATCTCTCGCAACCACACTGATGAAATTATCGGAATGGCGCAACATGCGTGTCTGCAAAGTTGATACAGATATGCAACCATGAAAAAGACCCTGGGATAACAGCCAACAATTTTAAAGATCTGCGTAACTGGTTGTTTTTGATGGCAGCATTTGGGTTTGCATTGGGCAATAGATGGCGATTCCAACATCTGGTTCATATCAATAAAACGTTAAAAATTATTCTAAGTTGTTTGACGGTCAATTGGTCCGCGCAAATGGTAGTGTAAATAAATTAAGATATAGAAAAAATCAACATATAAAGAGAAAATTAAATTAAAAAGAACACAATAAAAATTAAGAAGAAAGGTTGGGAATGAAAAGTGATAACTTTAACGAAATATATATACACGTCTGCTATTGCGCAACACATCATCGAAACATCGCACGTATGTTCTCCTGACGTAGCATTTAAAGTAATTACTAAATGCAAAAACAAAAGGGAGCTAGCCACATACGAAGCCTTATGGATAGACAAATTGCAGCCGGATTTATGTAAGCAGAAGAAGCACGTACAAGCATTGAGCTTGAACTGGATGTGACGCACGCAATTTGATTGGTTTCTATTTTCCACACTCTCTCTATGTTCAAATATTTCTATCTTGTTTTGCTTTCCAATTTATATATAAAGATATGTTCATGAGTAGATATTTGAGAAGACCATGAGAAAGAAAATTTTCTTATATCTGATAAAATTTCTTTTTGTTTTTGCACACAGGAAGGGAACAATGAAATATATATAAGTTTAGAAAACCGTGTTTATGCCAAAGTAAAGCTTAAAAATTAAATAAAAGACATCAAAATATTCAAAACGAAAAACAACGGCGAAAGTAAAAGCTAAGGTTTGACACATCTTGAAGTATTAAAAGATTGAAAGAAATTAGAAACATTTCATTTTTACTTGGATTTATGTTTGTGTTGCACAAAATGGTCAAATTTAGATACCTTTACCTTTAAAGGTCGTGTCAAAATAGAACATTAGAATGATGGATTCAGTAGATTTTCAATGACTATGCAATAATCTTGAAGTTCTTCAAATATAACACAATAATGAATGGTATATTTATAAGCCAGAATTCTTCACTGACTCTTTTATCGGATAATAACCATGCATCTTAAAGCAAAAAATCATTCGTAACAAGCTCTCAACGATTCCAGCAAAGGCAATTCAATTAGACTCTATTTAGTGTGGTGTCTGTTCAGTAATGACAGATTTGGGATGGTTAGTTGGAACTTTGGGTCTAAATTGATGCCATGTGAGCTCCACATAAGGAAAAAATAGAATGACCAAGTTGCATTAGTTGTTATATAACTGAAAATTGTGTGTAGTGTAGTGTGCGACAGGGTGGCTAAGTGGTAAGAGCACTAGATTCCAAAGCAGGCATGCCCAGGTTCGAGCCTGTCCGCGACAAATTCTGGGCAGTACGTGATGAGTTCTAAATAAGGACGAAACCGATCTACTGGATGAACTGCCATTGCTAAACTACACAATTCTTAGTTTATACTGACAAGGGTAAGTAATTAGTGGGTCAGGTGCTCATATCAAGACCGCAACCTTGATTATAAGTATTGTTATCACCGCCCGCGCAACCAACGTTCGTTTACCTGATTTTCGGATTGCGTACCAAAATATTTGAATCCACTGTCATCATGATTTTTGCAAATATTTCGGTCTCCAATTACGGAGACATTTTTTAATGCCAAACACATCACACACTTAGTTGACAATCAATATGTCAAGTGGAAATATTAATTTAAACCGCCTTATTTATACTTGATTTTAGATCTCTTAAGCATAACGTTTTTTTATAAAAATGTTAGGAAAGTGTATGTTAAATTGGTTTTGTATACATGTAGACACATACACAAACCAATTTAACATACACTTTCCTAACATTTTTATAAAAAAAACGTTATGCTTAAGAGATCTAAAAACAAGTATAAATAAGGCAGTTTAAATTAATATTTCCACTTGACATATTGATTGTCAACTAAGTGTGTGATGTGTTTGGCATTGAAAAAGGTCTCCGTAATTGGAGACCGAAATATTTGCAAAAATCATGATGACAGTGGATTCAAATATTTCGGTACGCAATCCGAAAATCAGGTAAATTGTTTATTTCCTGTCGTGCAACATGTTTCTTTTAAACGTTCGTTTAATTATATAAATGTTCATTTCAATACCACTTCCCGATGTAGTGTAGTGTCTGTTCAGTAATGATGGTTAGTTGGAAATTTGGTTAGAAATGGATGCCATACGAGCTCCACCTAAAGGAAAAATAGACTAACCAAGTTACGTTAGTTAGTATATAACTGGAAATTGTGTGAGGTGTAGTGGTTAGAGAACCAGGTTCCGAAGCAGACGTGCCCAGGTTCGAGCCCTGTCCGCAGCATTTTCTGGCAAGTGCATGATGAGTTCCCAATAAGGACGAAACAGGTCTACAGGAGGAATTGTCTTTTCTACACTATACAATTATTGGTTTATACTTACATATGTATGTAATTAATGTGTCAGGTACTAATATCAGGATCGCAACCTTGATTATAATAATTTTTATCACCGCCCGCGCAACTAATATTCGTTTAATTTTATAATGGAAATTCTTTTAGAGATAAGGGAATATTCTTATATAATTAATCGAAAATTCAAACATATTATCTGCTTACTTGGAGTTCTAAGTAGCGGAACTATTTATAATAAAATTCAATTGCTTCCTATTGTGTATGATTTTAGTCTACGATTTATCTAGTTTTTGTCTATGTTAATCAATTGCATTTGTGGAGTTTTGTGCTGAGATAATGGTTGATACAATAGTTATTTATTTTTCCTTGCAATGAACTAAAGTGCACAACCAAATTTATATAAATTACAGGTACTTTGGAACTAAGTCAATATCTTTAGAATAGAATTTTTACAGCAATTTCAATATTAACAGAAATTTTAATACTATGCGCCCCGGTGTATTAAAATTACTTACTTCTTGCAAGCAGAGACTGTCAAAACGCAACGAACCCTCTTCACTGAAATGTTAAGCTATATGAGTCCTGACTGCAATCAATCTTCTGGGAGACTAAGTTTTATGGTCTCATTAGAGTCAACTCAATATAAGTATCTATCGGTGACAGCAGTCCTTAACATGGAGACACCAAGTGATAACAAAACTGTCTTCGTGAGTCAATTACAGTGTGTGCAACATTGCTTGGGGTAAGAATCGCATATATGATTTTACATACCTTGTATATGTATTCGGTTTGAAACATGATTAATAATTTTCCATTAGTACTCTGATAATGATCATGGAATGTCGAATCGCGTCAGTACGTGTGGCTGACGGTAATTTTGTTCGCCTGGCTACATAACTGGAATTTTTGTTTACCTAAAACTTGCAAACTTGATTTAAATTAGAAACTGACTTAGTGGCTGAAAATAAGACATTGAAAATAACAATGAATTGAATGTAGAGTCATTGCATACAAATGAGCACCTATTATAAGTACAGATCCAAGGTGTTTGCAATGGTAGGTATGCCAAGGGTAGGCAGACGCTTTCAGGTTATGATACGAAGCTCGTCCTGCCTTCAAGAAATTTAGTTAATCCGCCAACAATAAAAAACTAGTTGATTAAAGTTCTAATGGAAATGTGGTACCATCTGCATCATATCAGTATATTATAAACATAGCATACAGTAGCTTTTTCAATGTTCTCGAATTCAAACCGGAGCAAATTTGCTTTTGAGACCTCCATTCATATAATGCTTCACCCAAGCCGCGACTTCTTGCAATTTTCAATCATATACAAACTTAGGTTTTTCCAAAACAGTATAAGTTATTATCAGTTATACACCAATTTTAGATTTTAGATTTGGCCACTATAATTTAAAAAACATGCCAAATTTGGAATTGCAATTTAATTAAGTTTTCGTTGGCAGGAATTTATTATGTATATATATATATATATATATATATATATATATATATATATATATATATCCTTTATTATGTTCTTTGTCTGAATATTACACAGTATAATTCTAATTAGGAAGAAGAAAACATAAATAAAAAAGTGGACAATGGCCATATATATATATATATATATATATATATATATATATATATATATATATATCATCATTATTGAGACCTCGTCAAGTGCTTGTCCAACTGGAGCTCATTTGTTTTAGAGTCTTATATTCATACAGTATGCCTCATAAGCGGTGTACTACATAAAACATCGCTTATATACCACTTTCCGATCTTTTTGGTCAGTATCATGTTCATTTCAAGCCTATAAGAATAACAGTCACAAACCAATAAGCTGTTCGTTCGTGCGGTGCAGTAGATGAGTACCGATTCTGAAGTGAGTCTGCATCAATTTCAACCCTCAAGGCGGCAATCCTGACATGCACTTTATGAGTATCAAAAAAGGACAAAACCGATCTATTTGATTTATTGAATTTTGCGATTTTGAGTGATTTAGGGTTTATATTGACGAAAGGTTAAAAAATCCTCTGTTAATATGTTATTTCAATACTACAGGCCAGGGTGGTATTTTACTAGAAATCTAGGGTGGCCAGTCGAAATTTTAGGTCTAAAGCACAGATAAATCTGTATGGAAGATTGAAAAACAGTTAATAAAACATCTAATATTTTATGTATTGCATAGCCTGAGACGCACAATGGAAAAAATAGTTAGACTCAGAACCAAACATGTGCTATTTATACACAAGGTCGCTGAAATTCTGGAAAGTACTTTATTAGGTTTAATTAAGGAATAAACTGGTCTACATAATGAAACGCCATTGCTTTCATTTGCAATTTGTAAATTAAACGGAACAAATATGTTTTGAAAGTCCTGCCTTATTAATGTCATTCAAAACTAATCCGCTCCGTGTTACGGATAGGATGTAGGCATTGGAGGATAATGTGTATTATAATGATGATGATGATGATGATGATGATGATGATGATGATGATGAAGGTGAAGATGTTGCTGAGGCTCTTGAAACCATTTAGGAGGATTTCAAACATAATTTATTATGTTATTTATTTTGCTAATAATGATGGCGATTATGAGGTTGATTTCAATGAACCTTGCGATGTTGAAGAGAATCAGGTTAAGGACGGTCAAGGTATGCGCGCTGTAGAGCCTGATGATATGATGATGATTATGATGCTGCTGATGACGATGATAACAATGATTATGACGGTGAAAATGACACTAGAGTTGTTGATGAGAATCAGAATAAGGCCGGTCTTAGTTTGCACGCCGCAGAAAATGGTGATTTGTGATGATGATAATGATAATGATGAAGGTGATGCTGAGGATGTTGAAGAGAATCAGATAGATGTCGTCTAGGTCTTGTATTATGATGACTTTTATGCTTATGATGATGATGATGATGAACATTTAGTTTTGATGACCAGTTTTTTTGTGATCCTGGTTCTGATGATTATGATGATCAACATTACCATTATCATCATGATAAAAATGATGTTGATGAAGATGAAAATGAGGATAATGTTTTTATGGTGATAACGATGATGATTATGGTGGAGACGATAATGCTGGGCATTATGAATAGAATCAGATAAATGCCGCCTAGGATTTGTACTCGATAATTTTAATAATATCATCATGATGATGATTTCATGATGATGACCATGATGATTATGATGGCTCTGATGACGCTGAGGACGTTGAAGAGAATCAGCAAGACTTCGACATGGAATTGATAATCATGAAAAAAACGATGGTTTAGAAAATGCTTTTGATGATGATTTATGATGGTGACGATGATGCTGGGGATGCTGAAGTGAATCAGGAGAACGCCAACCAGTGTTTGTACGCTAAATTGTAGGATGATATTATGATCATGATAGTGATCTTATGATGATGATTATGATGGCGACGATGATGCGGGGGGGTGTTGAAGAGAATCAGGTGCTTGTCGGCCAGAGTTTGCAGACTATAAATGATGATGATGTTATGATAATTATGATGATTGTCATGATGTTGACTTTATGATTTTGACAATGATGATTACGATGATATTGATGAATATGCTATATATGGTAACTACAATTAATTTTATGATGGTTGTTGTGATGATTATGATAATATTAATGATGATGATGATACTATCAATGTCGATTATAATGATGGTGATTACAATGATGATACAGAATATGATCACGATGATAATAGTGACAATTATAATGATGAAGTTGGTGATGGTGTTGGTGACGAAGATAATATGGGTGTTGAAGAGAATTAGTAGGTATTGGTATGATCACCAATCCGAGTGTATTTAACCAGTCACTGAACAAAGCAAAATTACCACCAGTTACACATACTGCTGCCTTACGACTTTTTATGACCGACATTATAGAGATCAATTATTATAATCAAGGTTGCGGTCTTGATATAAACACCTGACCCATTAATTACTTACATATGTCAGTATAAACTAAGAATTGTATAGTGTAGAAAGGCAATTCATCCAGTAGACCGGTTTCGTCCTTATTGGGAACTCATCAAGTACTGGCCAGAATTTGCCGCGGACAGGATACGAACCTGGGCACGTCTGCTTCGGAATCTGGTGCTCTAACCACTGAGCTATCCTGCCGCACACTACACTACACACAATTTTCAGTTATATACTAACCAATGTAACTTGGTTAGTCAATTTTTCCTTTAGGTGGAGCTCATATGGCATCCATTTAGACCCAAAGTTCCAACTAACCATGCCCAATCTGTCATTACTGAACAGACACCACATTACATGGGGAAATGGTTTTGAAATGAACATTTATATAATTAAACGAACATTGGTTGCGCGGGTGGTGATAACAATTATTATAATCAAGGTTGCGGTCTTGATATAAACACCTGACCCATTAATTACTTACATATGTCAGTATAAACTAAGAATTGTATAGTGTAGAAAAGGCAATTCATCCAGTAGACCGGTTTCGTCCTTATTGGGAACTCATCATGTACTGGCCAGAATTTGCCGCGGACAGGACTCGAACCTGGGCATGTCTGCTTCGGAACTCTGGTGCTCTAACCACTAAGCCATCCTGCCGCACACTACACTGCACACAATTTTCAATTATATACTAACTAATGTAACGAAATAAGGACGAAACCGGTCTACTGGATGAATTGCCTTTTCTACACTATACAATTCTTAGTTTATACTGACATATGTAAGTAATTAATGGGTCAGGTGTTTATATCAAGACCGCAACCTTGATTATAATAATTGTTATCACCACCCGCGCAACCAATGTTCGTTTAATTATATAAATGTTCATTTCAATACCACTTACCCATGTAGTGTGGGATCTGTTCAGTAATGACAGATTAGGGATGGTTAGTTGGAACTTTGGGTCTAAATGGATGCCATATGAGCTCCACCTAAAGGAAAAATTGACTAACCAAGTTACATTAGTTAGTATATAACTGAAAATTGTGTGTAGTGTAGTGTGCGGCAGGATAGCTCAGTGGTTAGAGCACCAGATTCCGAAGCAGACGTGCCCAGGTTCGAATCCTGTCCGCGGCAAATTCTGGCCAGTACTTGATGAGTTCCCAATAAGGACGAAACCGGTCTACTGGATGAATTGCCTTTTCTACACTATACAATTCTTAGTTTATACTGACATATGTAAGTAATTAATGGGTCAGGTGTTTATATCAAGACCGCAACCTTGATTATAAAATTGTTATCACAACCCAGCAACCAAAGTTCGTTTAACTATATAAATGTTCATTTCAATACCACTTACCCATGTAGTGTGGTGTCTGTTCAGTAATAACAGATTTTGGATGGATTGAATCATGTCATGCTTACCGCGAAGGTAATAACTGATATCGATCAAGGCCAGAGTGTATGGATTTCCTGGAGTAACAGGTGTTCAGAAATTGTTGTTATTCTCAATTTCGGTGAACTATAGCATAAATTGATATCCATCAGGTTTGTATCATGTACCTACTCAGTAACCATAGTGTTAGTACCATGTACCTATTCGGTACAATAATGTTGGTATCGGTTACTAACACAATAGCCATAGTGTTGGAATCCTTTACAGACTCGGTATATATATTATATAGTTTGAGTTAGCGTTGAAGTCGCATTGTCGTTTACTTTAGATGATGTTAGCTTCACTATTGCAGGTTTACACATTCGTCTAGGAGATTGTACCGTCCTATTAATCCACATTCTTTGACCAAATATATTGTGGTTAAAGGGCGTAATACCGGCTCCTACTAATGAGTCGCCAGTAAGAAAGTATACAATAGGTTGGATAACATAATATCAAATCATGTTTGCATATCTAAGACAGTATGAATATCATTTATCATCATCATCATCATCATCATCATCATCATCATCATCATCATCATCATCATCATCATCATCATCATCATCATCTTCATCTTCATCTTCATCATCATCATCATTATCATCATCATCATCTTCAACTTCATCATCATCATGTCCAGTCATACAAAAGTCAAATGTGACTAATGTTTCACTGCCATCAAACCATTAAGAGTGAAACAAGCATATAAATGAAAGCGGAAACAATATTTTAGACAAACTATTAGTGATATTTACGAGAAAGAGAGAAAGGCAGAGAGAAGGGATACCTATCTACTGGCGGTAGTTTGTTATGTTGTTCGACGACTGGTTAAATACAATGGGATTGGTGTTTACTTCAAGCTCGCAAACTTGATTTAAAGAATTGTTACCACAACCCGCGCAATCAATTATTTTTTAATTGTATTGTCTATATGTGTGTGTGGCGAAAGCTACAAACAGCTAATGTTCGTGACTGCATAGAAATTGTGCAGCCGACATTTCCAGTCACGTACAATTTATTCGAGACTACTAGAGGTGGGAGCCGAATATCTAATTTTGCTTTCCATATATATGCATTGCAGTTTGATCCTCGCTAGTCAGTTTTCTGTCGTACGCTGATGACGATCATGGAAAGTCGAAACGCGTCATTACGTTCGACTGACGGTAGTTTTTCTGTTGTTTGACAACTGGTTATATAAAATGTAATTGGTGTTTACTTGAGGCTCGCAAACTTGATTTAAAGAACCATACATATAGACCAGAAATGACATATTTGATATTGGTGAAAGGTGTAAACTATCTATTTCTCGTTTCAAAGATATTTTCGCGTCAAGAGTAAGGCCTGCAAACCTATAAGATTGGGCGACATATTTCTCAATTTTCACATCTTACATAAATATTGCAGTCATATCGTCGGTAGAGCGTTTGCTATCTTGATTTTTGGTGGTGCGTGTGAAAGTTAAGAACTCGTGAATACGTGTGACTGTCTCTTGAAGGAACTTCTTAGTTGCGAACCTGGATTAATTGAAATTACCTGATCTGCGTTTTGACTAACGCAGCTTTCATTGTTCCAGTAATTTTCTTTTTGCATTATATTTCGATCTACGGTAAAGTAGATCGAAATATAATGCAAAAAGAAAATTACTGGAACAATGAAAGCTGCGTGTGACTGTCGTTAGAATTTCTTTATTGTGCAACTGGTTAAATAAAATGCGATTGGTTTTTATCTGAATTTCGCAAACTTGATATAAATAATTATTTTTGGTTTTGAGGCTTCATAAAGATATCCGCTCCTAGGTTACCAAAAACACGAATCACATACGATTTTGGAATCACGTTTACTGCAACTGCTGTTAATATAATGAGACCCCGATCCAAAATGTGTTACTTGATACGTCGTGCATAAAAAATACGCGAATAATTGGTTGTTCTTAGTATATATATATATATATATATATATATATATATATATATATATAAGCGTTGAGAAATAATGGCTATCCGGACTGGTTCATCGAATACAACTTGAGGCAACGCAACAAAATCGAGACCAATTTTGAGGAAAACAAAACACCCCAGAGAGTAACGCTTAGTGTTCCCTTTGGAGGTGATCTTCCAGCTGAAATCTTAGAAAGATAAGCAATTCGAGCGACTAAAGCACAGTTTCCATCAATACAGGTGAGAGTGGTGTTCAAAACAACAAAACTGATGCGCACGAATGAAAAAGATAGCCTCTCTGTGACGTCAACACCTTTGTCTGTATACAAATTTCAATGTACCTGCAACGCTCAGTACATCGGCAGATCAAAAAGAGGCTCGAAACTAGAATAAATCAGCATCTCCCTCAAAAACTATTAAAGAGGGGTGCATCTCCTGCACAAAAATCAGCAATTTGCGAGCATGTACTACTCACAGGTCATGCTGTTAGTAGTAACAATTTCTCAGTTCTCTACAAGGCAAAAACAGAGAAAATGTTTCTGGCTTTTGAAGCTATTGCAATTAATAAGCTGAAGCCCTGCTTAAACGTGCAGAAAATAATTCAAAAAGAAATTAAATTGGACTGGAACAAAGAGATAACTGACAGGCCTTCAAAAATAGCCTACGTTTCACAAAATACGACACACCCATCAATTACGGACGTTATTACAATGAAAGCGATGACACACCACATGACGTTACGCAAAAGAAGTGGTCTAAATTGCGCAAGACAAAGACTGACATAACGAAGAGGGGATTGGTTACGACAAATGTACAGTTGGGATTGGATGAACGAATATACTAACGAATCCAGAATAATGGCTGTAGATACTGGTAGAAATAAGATTTATTAATAAATGTTATTCCATATATATATATATATATATATATATATATATATATATATATATATATATATATATATACGTGTGGATGTGTGTGAGTGTAAATTTATATATATTAGCAGTAACAGAAACACCTACGAGAGAATGCTACTTTAAACAAAAAACCAATATAAAGTTATTTGCAGTAAATCTTGCGGCTAAAAATAAAAAAATCTCATACAGATCAAAGTTAAGGTAAGAAAGCCAAATAACAGCGGATGAAAGCCGACAGATAACTAGTATAAAAACAACTAGTAAATCAAAAGAACGCAGTTATTATCTTTGCACGTTAAGAGTTTATGTAACAGAGGCCAAGTCTACAATACTAGATGCTACACCTAATGATGTTTTACATAATCTACACAAAAAGAGTTTGGAATATATTTTCCGTAGCGAGAGAGAGAAGGAAAAACCACATCCACAAGAGACTTTAGTATACTATTACGTAAAAAGGCTGAACTGAAGATGAATTGACAAAGTGGCAAAATTATACGCGTAGTCAGCTATTCAATGCAAGCAACTGCACTGAATGTCGCAGAAAATACTCCATACACCTATCACAAATAATGTCTTCACATTTATACACACGTATACACTTCAAATTAACGATGGACACGCTATAACGTCTGTCTATTGGTGCGTTTTATTGAGTCATATTTTAATCTTTAGAACATATCACATACTTAATCAAAATCCCTAATAAAAACCTAAGAATATTAAAACTGTGCAAAAGAGTTATATTCAAAATCATGTAATTAGATCGAATGTATTAATAAATAAAAGCCATCCTAACTAAAATCGTTATTTTGTTTAGAGTTTGATTTGTGCATTATATACTGTAAATAAATACATGTATTTTTACAAGGAAGAGAAAACAAATTTAATAACAAAGTCAATAATGGCCGATTAACTTCAAGAACACTCAGCATCACTTTACAATTATTCATCTTTATACTTCCTAGGGTTTTAGCTAATTAAGTGGATAAACACTAGTAAAATAATGTTGACGAAAATATATAAACTAAATTAAATAATGAATATCAGATTTTTTATTTGATATATATATATATATATATATATATATATAATATAAACACTGCACAAAGTAGAAAAGGTATTTCACTAAGTGGACCGGTTTCGCCATTATATTGAAGTCGCCAATCACTTGTCATAATATATATATATATATATATATATATATATATATATATATATATATATATATTCTTATAATTAGGAAAACACAAATAACAAAGTGGATAAAGGCCATTTATTTCGTGAATACTAATCATCTCTTATGCAATCATACATATTTATACATTTTGGTTTTCGTTTCGCGATCAACTATACTGGGAAAAATAGCACTGGTATATGTAACAGTGAACAATGCGCACAAATGGTTAATTTTAAAGCTATCAAAACAATAATGACCAGGTCTCAGACATCACTTTGCAATACTGCGAGAATGAACTTTACATGCAAACACGCATACACACAAACACAAACGCATACACACTCACCAACTAGCCAAAACAAGAAACAGCAGTAAAAACGAGTCACATTAGTTACCACTAGCATAATCAATTGCAAACCCAAAATGTATAAATATGTATGATTGTATAAGAGATGATTAGTATTCACGAAATAAATGGCCTTTATCCACTTTGTTATTTGTGTTTTCCTAATTATAAGAATACTGTTAAATTAAAAAGGAATGGACATCATAAAGTATATATATATATATATATATATATATATATATATATATATATATATATATATTTATAACGGTTTGATCACATTTATGTTATTTTTCGTTGGATTCGATAGACAATTAAGGAACTCTATTTTACGTCTGGTCAGTAAATTTTAATTTTCTTATGCAGACTAAGTACTTTTATTTCTGATTCAATTAAGTTTACAACTTGCATCTAAGTAATCTTTTGTCCACCCTCTAAATTGTTAAGTTTATTAATAAATTTCATTGCGTAGCTAACATTTTAGCGCGACAGGAATGTCAGACATACTCACCTGGTCTGCAGACATATCGGCCTGTTGCTGGATCACATGTGTGATGTCCCTCCACGTCATTGTCTGCTGGCACACATGCGATATCACAGATTTTCCCGTAAAAACCAGGAGGACAGGTACACTTGAAAACTGGTTGATGATGATTCATTGGGTTCAAGTCCGTAGTCTGTACCCAACAAAGACCTCCATTTTTGCAAGGCTTACTGGCACAAACATCGTTAACGGTGCAATTTTCCTCGGGAAACAACCAACCTTTAAATGTGAAAACACTGTTATCTAAGTATTCCTATCAACTTAAAAAACGTGAAGGAAAATATTTACATTATTTATATTTGAGTGCTAACGAAGAAATGATGTGAATTTTTTTTCAGTAAAATCTAAACAATTTATAATTTAGAAAAGGCAATTTATTCAGTAAACCGGTTTCATCCTATTTGGAAACTCTTCGCGTTCTTTCCAGAATCTGCCATAGACAGTGTCCGAAACTAGGCACATCTGCTACCGAATGTTTGAATCCAACTGATGAGCCAATATGCCGCAAGCTATAATGGAGGATTTTTAGTTGTTAGTTGAAAATTTTGGTTTAAAGAAAAAACTAACTAAAAAATTGGTTATTATTTTACTTAAAATTGTGTATAGTGTACGGCAGGGTGGCTCAGTGGTTATTAGTCACAAATTCTAAAGAAGACTTGCTCAGATTTGAGCCCTGTCTGAACTTTACTTGAAGAGATTTCAATAAGGACGCAGCCAGTCTACTTGATGAATATCACCGCTCGAGCAACTAATTTTCGTTTAATTATATAGATGCGGAATTTTGACAGTCAATTGCAAACATCATAATATCAGTTTTTCCACTTTTAAAACAAACCTAAGACATAATACCGTTTATTCAGATAAGTATTTCAGCGAATCCATATTCTGGTACAAAACACGTAAAAGGTGACAACGATATTTCAGACAATGTTTAATTTCATAGGAAACCAGTTTAAATATATAAATTGGATCTCATACCACGAGTTTGCCCACAAAGCCAAATACAATATTTACTCACATTATAAAACAAGCATGAGACAGGGTGCATAAAACACTTTCGAATTAAGCTAAAAATTTTTAGATATTTAGTTCATTCACACTCCTAACTTTTTAATTATTTCCTATAAGTATTTTACTTTTCCCTTTCATTTAACGATAAAATGTATAACAAAATCGTTGAAATGTGAAAAATTCTAGTCATGTAACATCACTTTTTTGTTAAACTGAAGAAGGCGGTCGATAACGGAAGCCGAAATATATTGAAGGAACAAAACGACCGGAATCAAAACTGCGTTAATCAAAACGTAGATCAGATAATTCAGCATTTTACTCAATTTATTTTACAATTAAGTTGCTTTTAATAATTTAAAACGGATTGGAAAAATCGAACATGATCACATTTTCCACATATTGTTTATTTTTATAAGTATAGTGTCAAACCTGAAGGTGGGACTGGAAATGAAGTCTCAAAAATTCGAGGAATAAATGTCGGAATATATGGTTCCAACGTCATTTGTAGATAAGCATCTGATAGAAGGCTTCAAACGGAAGGCAAAATTGAGAACCGAGGCTAAAAATCGGTGCACCTGGAAATGTAAAGGATTCAAGATTTTACCGACCTAAGAGTGCAATCAATTGTCCCCAACACAATCAAATGGCGGCGAGATTAAAAATAAGAAGGACAACATTGCGTAATTCACATTAACATGTCAACATGAACTAACTTGCTAGATAAAACTCTACGTCAGAACCAGTACTGTATAAGATTTAACTAAAGAAAAATCTGTAAAAGATAAATAAATAGTGATTTACTTGAAAGATGCAGAAAATGCGCGTCTTTAACGGATCAGTCAAAAGACTGTTGATAGTTTTCTGTTGTTCGACGATTGGTTTCGTGTTTACTTCAAGCTTGCAAACTTTATTTAAATAAACACATCCATGTTCGAATCCAAAAGAAAACAAAACCGATCTAGCAGATAAACTTCAGTTATAAACTTGAGTAGCGTATATATAATCAAATCCTGCAACTGTACTTTAATATATATATATATATATATATATATATATATATATATATATATATATAATGTATCAAACGAGTCACAAAACCCAACAACAATTTATTAGTATCCAGGCAAGTCAAAACACCTACTAGACTAAACTCCACAAAAATTCGATCTGGTTTGCAACAAATTGAGTTTGAAAAGTCATCTGCATAAACGGTATTGCAACCATTGTTAGCAGCGACAGAAATTTCAAAATAATATGTTCATTCAACACTGCAAAACGTACACCCCGAGCTGTTACCAAGGGGACATAATAAAATTGAGGAACATGGCGAAACGAAGGACAACACACGAGCTAACTGTGTCGGTACACGTAACAGTGAACAACACGAACAATTATGTATTGGGTGTTGTGCACCTAGTAACAAATTAGTTCAATTATAACCAGAAGGATAAACCAAAGACAGCAGGAACGGAAAGTATAATCTCGTGCACATTCCTTTCGTGCTAACTGACGTCTCCACAGTAGGTGCCAGTATTACGCCCTTAACCTATAATATATTTTGGTGATCATAGTACAGTACAAACTCCCATATGAATGTGCAAACCTGCAGTAGTGAAGCCAATTTCATATAAAGTCTCGACATTGCGACTTCAACGCTATCTCACTCTATACTATATATATATATATGTATGTAATGTATATAATATATATATATATATATATATACCGAGTCTGTGCACGAGATTATACTTTCCGATCTCGCTGTCTCTGGTCATAATTGAACTAATCTGTTACAAGGTGCGCAACACCCAATGCATAATTGCATATATATATATATATATATATATATATATATATATATATATATATATATATATATATGTTCTCCGCCCAAAACAATATCTAATATCGCGAACAGTTATTTAAGTTAAATACTGTTTGTTGCGAAGAACTAATATATATGCAAGTATGTATTAGGTTTTGCGAACCTAGTAACAAATTAGTTCAGTTGTGACCAGAAGGATAAACCAAAGGCAGCATGAACGGAAAGTATAATCTCATGCACATTCGTTTCGTGCTTACTGGCGACTCATCAGTAGGAGCCGGTATTACGCCCTTTAACCACTATATATTTGGTAGAAGAATGTGGAATAATAGGACGGTACAATCTCCTAGACGAATGTGTAAACCTGTAATAGTGAAGCTAACATAATCTAAAGTCAACGACAATACGACTTCAATGCTAACTCACACTATATAATATATATACCGAGTCTGTAAAGGATACTAACACTATGGCTATTGTGTTAGTAACTGATACCTTTTTTGAAATCGATGAGTACCGGATACTAACACTATGGTTTCCGAGTCGGTACATGATACCAACCTGATGGATATAAATTTATGCTAAAGTTCACCCAAATTGAGAATTACAACAATTTCCGAACACCTGTTACTCCAGTTAAACCATACACTCTGGCCTTCATCGATATCAGTTATCACATTTCGCGGTAAGCATGACATCATTCAATTCAATATATTACAGTTAAATACTGTTTGTTGCGAAGAACTAATATATATGCAAGTATGTATTAGGTTTTGCGAACCTAGTAACAAATTAGTTCAGTTGTGACCAGAAGGATAAACCAAAGGCAGCATGAACGGAAAGTATAATCTCATGCACATTCGTTTCGTGCTTACTGGCGACTCATCAGTAGGAGCCGGTATTACGCCCTTTAACCACTATATATTTGGTAGAAGAATGTGGAATAATAGGACGGTACAATCTCCTAGACGAATGTGTAAACCTGTAATAGTGAAGCTAACATAATCTAAAGTCAACGACAATACGACTTCAATGCTAACTCACACTATATAATATATATACCGAGTCTGTAAAGGATACTAACACTATGGCTATTGTGTTAGTAACTGATACCTTTTTTGAAATCGATGAGTACCGGATACTAACACTATGGTTTCCGAGTCGGTACATGATACCAACCTGATGGATATAAATTTATGCTAAAGTTCACCCAAATTGAGAATTACAACAATTTCCGAACACCTGTTACTCCAGTTAAACCATACACTCTGGCCTTCATCGATATCAGTTATCACATTTCGCGGTAAGCATGACATCATTCAATTCAATATATTACAGTTAAATACTGTTTGTTGCGAAGAACTAATATATATGCAAGTATGTATTAGGTTTTGCGAACCTAGTAACAAATTACACTCTGACAGTTTTACACATTCGTCTAGGAGATTGTACCGTCCTATTATTCCACATTCTTCTACCAAATATATAGTGGTTAAAGGGCGTAATACCGGCTCCAACTGATGAGTCGCCAGTAAGCACGAAACGAATGTGCATGAGATTATACTTTCCGTTCATGCTGCCTTTGGTTTATCCTTCTGGTCACAACTGAACTAATTTGTTACTAGGTTCGCAAAACCTAATACATACTTGCATATATATTAGTTCTTCGCAACAAACAGTATTTAACTGTAATATATTGAATTGAATGATGTCATGCTTACCGCGAAATGTGATAACTGATATCGATGAAGGCCAGAGTGTATGGTTTAACTGGAGTAACAGGTGTTCGGAAATTGTTGTAATTCTCAATTTGGGTGAACTTTAGCATAAATTTATATCCATCAGGTTGGTATCAGGTACCGACTCGGAAACCATAGTGTTAGTATCCGGTACTCATCGATTTCAAAAAGGTATCAGTTACTAACACAATAGCCATAGTGTTAGTATCCTTTACAGACTCGGTATATATGTTATATAGTGTGAGTTAGCATTGAAGTCGTATTGTCGTTGACTTTAGATTATGTTAGCTTCACTATTACAGGTTTACACATTCGTCTAGGAGATTGTACCGTCCTATTATTCCACATTCTTCTACCAAATATATAGTGGTTAAAGGGCGTAATACCGGCTCCTACTGATGAGTCGCCAGTAAGCACGAAACGAATGTGCATGAGATTATACTTTCCGTTCATGCTGCCTTTGGTTTATCCTTCTGGTCACAACTGAACTAATTTGTTACTAGGTTCGCAAAACCTAATACATACTTGCAGTTAGTTTAGTCTCAATCCATCAATAAAAGAATGACCCGATCTCAGACGTCACTTTCAATACGTGGAAAAAGAACCCTACATGCAAACAGACATACACATAGACACATACACATACACACTAATTGACCAGCAACTATAATAAATAAAAGTAACACGAAGTCAGACTAGTTGTCACCCGCATAATCAAATGAAAATCTATGATAAATATACATTATATATATATATATATATATATATATATATATATATATATACATCAATCAATCAAGAAACTGCGCGCCTGCATGTGGATCCAATAAAGCGAACAAAGTTTTGTTCTAGATAAATTGATTGATAAAGGTAGTAGACAAAGATGAGAGATATATCCCTAGATAAAATTTGAGCACATCTGTGATTGTTCAGAAAAATGAAAATCAGTTAGTTGTTCAACATTTCATTTTAAACACCTGTGATTTGTATTCGAAATTAAGCAATATTTTGACTTTTTCGAATCTGGTGGAGAGAAGTTCAGGCGACTTTCATTTATAGAAAAAGCCACCTACTAATATAGCATGCGCGCACTACTATTCTTACTTAAAACTGAAAGGTGTTTTATTTGTGTGTCGCATTTCTGACATGACAATATATGTTTAATTATTCTTTTACGAGCACCAGCAATTTTATTTTTCAAGATCCAATTATGTTTGTGTTCCGGCAATCGTGAATTCAATTTTCTTCTCTACTTACCTTGATGGGATTTCTCAAAAGAAAAATTCTCATTTTAGATGACGTTGGATGCAAATTGCAGCGGAATCAACTGCAGAATCTGTAGACGCAAGCGCTGAACGAAATATCTCTTAAAGGCTTTCCATTGTCTCTTTATCTTTATATTTTAGGTTACTAAACGACGGTTTTATATCTGCTATAAAAACATTCACAATGAGAATTCATCACGTTCTGCTTTAGCATTTTTTACGATATTTAACATGTTATGTTGAATAACAAGACTAAAATAATATTATATTATTATATTATATTATATTAATATATATATTATATTATATTATATTGTATTATATTATATTTATTATATTATATTATATTATATTATATTATATTATATTATATTATTATATTATATTATATTATATTATATTATATTATATTATATTATATTACATTATATTATATTATATTATATTATATTATATTATATTATATTATATTATATTATATTATATTATATTATATTATATTATATAATATTATATTATATTATATTATATTATATTATATTATATTATATTATATTATATTATATTATATTATATTATATTATATTATATTATATTATATTATATTATATTATATTATATTATATTATATTATATTATATTATATTATATTATATTATATTATATTATATTATATTATATTATATTATATTATATTATATTATATTATATTATATTATATTATATTATATTATATTATATTATATTATATTATATTATATTATTATATATATTATATTATATTATATAATATTATATTATATTATATTATATTATATTATATTATATTATATTATATTATATTATATTATATTATATTATATTATATTATATTATATTATATTATATTATATTATATTATATTATATTATATTATATTATATTATATTATATTATATTATATTATATTATATTATATTATATTATATTATATTATATTATATTATATTATATTATATTATATTATATTATATTATATTATATTATATTATATTATATTATATTATATTATATTATATTATATTATATTATATTATATTATATTATATTATATTATATTATATTATATTATATTATATTATATTATATTATATTATATTATATTATATTATATTATATTATATTATATTATATTATATTATATTATATTATATTATATTATATTATATTATATTATATTATATTATATTATATTATATTATATTATATTATATTATATTATATTATATTATATTATATTATATTATATTATATTATATTATATTATATTATATTATATTATATTATATTATATTATATTATATTATATTATATTATATTATATTATATTATATTATATTATATTATATTATATTATATTATATTATATTATATTATATTATATTATATTATATTATATTATATTATATTATATAATATTATATTATATTATATTATATTATATTATATTATATTATATTATATTGTATTATATTATATTATATTATATTATATTATATTATATTATTATATATTCTATTATATTACATTATATTATATTATATTATATTATATTATATTATATTATATTATATTATATTATATTATATTATATTATATTATATTATATTATATTATATTATATTATATTATATTATATTATATTATATTATATTATATTATATTATATTATATTATATTATATTATATTACATTATATTATTTTATTTATATTATATTATATTATATTATATTATATTATATTATATTATATTATATTATATTATATTATATTATATTATATTATATTATATTATATTATATTATATTATATTATATTATGTTATATTATATTATATTATATTATGTTATATTATATTATATTTTATTGTGTTATATTATTTCTTCATATTATATTATGCTATATTATAATGTATTATATTGTATTATACTGGGTTCTTCTTTTTTTAAATTTTAGTATATTATGTTTTATTTTTCTGTCTATTATATTTTTGTTGCTACATTATATTTTAGTTCATTCTGATTTATTTATGTTTGGTCAATTTTGCATAATATTTTGTTTGTTTTCAATCCTTTGTACATCGCATTTTAATTTCATATTTTGTATTTTATATAATTTTCTTGTGTTTCCTTTTCAAATAATTAAAATTGGTACATTTTTATAATAAAAATAAAAGTTTTACTTATTTCTTTTAATTTTCAATTAAATGATTATTGAATTTAGATAAAGTGCAATGATAATGACGAAATTTTACCAACCTTTATTACATATTTTATTTCCGGTTATCGGCTCGCATGTGTAGTGACCTTCTAAAATGGAATCCATCGGAACACACCTGTAAAATCGAAAAAAAGGTGAAACAAGTAATCAGACAATTTCAGCAGGTATCTTAACCTATTTTTAAACTGTTTTATATATGAAATAAAAATTATCATTTGAGGTTAAACAGATGATTAGGTTGAAACGCCAATAAAAATTTTGCTTGATTTAAGTAATTTAATGGGCAATCATACCATTAACTTCTATTTATTTATATCTCATTTTTACTCAAGAAGCTATAAGGAAGAAGATTGGTTTATTGGTAAATAACTTTACCATTTTTATCAGAATGTACAACCGTGAACCGTGTTTAGCACGCTAACTCAAGTTTGGATGCTGATTCGATCATTTACAATCAACCACGAGTGTGGCTAAATTTGATTTTGTCTTAAATGCAACACTTCTCCCATTTGCAATGGGCGCCAATCTGATATTGACAAAGAACGTGGCACAATATTACTTAACCTGATGATATGCGCACGCAATACATCAAGGAGATCTTTAAGTGATTCAGCCTTATTTGCATTATTAACTAAGTTTTACAAGTTGATTTCCGGTCTGCCTGCAGTTTTATATATGCCATACGGCGAATCGTTTCATTACAACAGTTTTCATAGTTTTAAAGAGTTTCAAGATCTCCATTTCAAATGACCTATATATCTTGAATCTATAACAACTCTGAAAGTCTACTTTCACACTGGAAAAAAGCATAAATGCGGAGTGACATTCCTTAATTTTCATTCCTCTCTTGTTTGGTAATAAAGCCGGAACCGCATTGGTTTCACCTAAACGTTTGAATAAACCTGAATTTCACACTCTGTTCCCATTTTACTATTATGTTTATGGGACCATTCTAAAATACATAATTATAATCATTTGAGTCTACTTTAAAGAAATAGACTATCCCTCGGTGAAAATTTAGTGAAACATCAGTTGTAAAATTTGAATGATAAACTCTCGTGCGCAGTGCTGTCCTTCTTGTTGTGGATTTGACCGCATTTATCTCGTGCGGGACAATAGATAGCAATCTTAGGTCGGTAAAATCTTGAATTTTGATCGTTTTCAGGTGCTCTGCTTATTGGCTTTGATTGATGGGTTCTCACTTGTCCCTTCTTTTTTGAGCCTTCTATCAGCTGAATGACTGAAAATGACGTTGGATCAAGATTTTTCATTCAGTTGTAAAACGCTGCAACTTTGCCGTATTAATGAATATGATAATGAGCCATATATAGAAGTGAAATCAACTGACCATTGCATTTCTATTTAGACTCACCGTCTGTCTCCGTTAGAGATTTTGTTTGTGACCTTAAGCAGCGCGACTCTAAAGCACACTGCTGACGTGATTGATCGAAATATTAAAAAGCTAACAAATACTAACGTTATCTTCAAAGAATTGCACAGAAAATTTTTACGGATTGCGTTGCACAAATTACCGTAATTGCAAGGAAAATACAATCTCTTATAAATATAGAATATTATAATATAAATTTTATCCTTCTAAATGAGTTTTTACTATTGTAAAAGTCTTCGTTTTTCATTAAATTTAACTTCAAGAAATCTCTAATCTAGATAAAATTATTTTTCGTCCGTTTTCTTCAAATAAGAACTTTTACTACGAATAAAGCCTTGGCCAAATAACTCAATGCAAAAATTGGCATAAAACGGATATAAAAGTTACACTGTGGTGATTGAGGAGGGAGGAGAAGGTAATTTTATGACATTTGCAAACCCAGCTTTAACAATAAGAAATACAAAAATTATTGTTTAGAAATTTTTTACGTTACTTTTTCTCGCATCTCCGTCCAAAGTAGTCCTTCGCACAATCGCAGGTGAATTGGCCGATATGTCCTGGTGGCAGTGGAGTAATGACAGGTAAATTCTTACAGGTTGCTGCATTCAGACAAGGTTTCCAGAAACAGCGGTCCATGCGCATGCAATTTAGCTCAGGATTTAGCCAACCTTAAGTTGAGGATTATAGAAAGTAATAAATTCATTGATATCGCATAAGCTTTCTATTAATCTTTAAATTTTGTTTGCGAATATGTAACTGTCTCATTTAGGGCCAACTGAAGTAAATTTGGTTGATTAACGTGCAAAATAAATTTTTGGCACCATAAATTGAATTAAACCGAGTAAAATCAAATGTGTAAAGTTAAATTGAAATCAAAGGAGAAATCCTTCGCTTATTTTAATCGAAAAGTTACTTTAATTTATGTAGGAAACCAAAATCAGGAGTGTGTCTGTGTGTGGAGCTGGAAATATACACGTCAATTCCATTTAGTTTTCAATGGATCTTTAATTTTATGACATTTCACATAATTGCTTAATGAACATAAAATACAAATTCTGGTGTAATTAATTAAATTTATAACTAACTGTTATATGATACAAGTTGTCCTACCAGTTGAATCTAACCTACACAAATAGGATAAATTGAAATTCGCAATTCAAATCAGACCCTAGAAGGCAACAATTGGATATGCCATTAGCCTATCTACTGTTAGAACAGCATGATTATAATTTACTGATAAACTATGGCCAGTTTAGTTATGTTGTTCAACGACTGGTTAATACAATAGGATTGGTGTTTACTTCAAGCTCGTAAACTTTATTTAAAGAATTGTTAATGATCGTGACTGCATTGAAATTTTGTAGCCGACATTTCTATTCGCGTACAATGTATGCAAGACTACTAGAGGTAAGAGCCGCATATCTTATTTTGCTTTCCATATATATGAAATGCGTTGTGATCCTCGTTAATCAGTTGGCCGTCGTACTCCGATGATGATCATGGAAGGTCGATACGCGTCTGTACGTTGCCACTGAAGGTAGTTTTGTTATGTTGTTCGATCTATGGTTAAATACAATGTGATTGGTGTTTACTTCAAGCTAGCAAACCTGATTTAAAGAATTGTTACCACCACCCGCACAAACAATTATTGCTAAATAATTTATCCGTTGATGGACTCACAGTTCTGCTTGTATGATATTCTTATAATATATATGGTTTATACACACATATATATAAATATGATGGTTATATAGATGTTATTATATAAGATGTGGGAAGAACACACATGATTGCTTATATGCTTATCTATATATGCATAAGATATAGCTTTTGGACGTATATATAAATGGATATTTCTTATAAGATGTGGGTGCATCTGTATAACTAAAATGAGTAAATTAATAAAATTTAAAAATATATAAAATATTGCTAATTTATTGTATTTATATATGTGTATGGTTTTGACACAGATATTTAAATGGAGAAATTAATTTATACAGGATATGAGTATTAATATATATTTGGTTGATAGACGGTTCGTTAGTGTAGGTTCCGTATTCGGTCTTGTCCAAACGATAGAATAATACTATATATTGAAATTACCTGATCTGCGTTTTGACTAACGCAGCTTTCATTGTTCCAGTAATTTTCTTTTTGTAAAATATTTCGACCTACTTTACCGTAGGTCTTCATCAGTTGCATTTCATGAATGAAACAGCTGTTGAAAAATCTTTAGGTCCGATTTGGAACACTGCATTAGCTAATGGAAGGAAAAGACGATTGCATGAATTGGTAACTGAAGCTAGCTCCAGTAAAAGATTAAGAACATCAGATTAAGATTGACTAATTAGTGGGCTTTTATTCAAGAAATGAATAATCAATTATTATGAATATAGTCTTCAAAATTTCATCTCTAACTATTCGTTTGATTTTAAAACAATTAGTGATTTCAACCTTAATTTTTTGTTTTGCATCCCCACCCTACCTATTGAAATTATTCTAATGATACAATATTTATAAGTAATAATTTGTCTGACGCGTGCAAAGGGTAAATTAATGTCGATTGACTGCAGTTTCATTTAGATGTACGTACATGTGTATCAAAAATAATTTAACCACGTTTTTTAGTTATGAATACACATCCACATTCACATGCGTGGCGTGCGCCAATACTTGTTATTAACTTGTCTATTTTGAGTACAACCTAGTGGTTTGAATTGATGCAATAGGATTTGTGTTTACTTCAAGCTCGCAAACTTGATTTAAAGAACGGATAAGTTATATCAGTCAAAACGCTTTTTTTAATATTTATATATCTATTTTTATGTCTATGTATATATATATATATATATATATATTTATAGTCCTATATATATATATATAAAAGAAATGAAATTGGTTCTTTGAACGTCAAGTACCTACAATTCACCTTGAGTGTATAGTATATTTACTTTAATATATATATATATATATATATATATATATATATATATATACTATTTATACTCACAATTTATATGCATATATAAATATAAAAACATATATATATATATATATATATATATATATATGCGTCTACACCATATATATATATATATATATATATATATACATATATATAATTTATATCTCAATCCAAATAAGCATCCATTTGTTACCACCATCCGCGCAATCAATTATTGTTTAATAGCCGTTAATTTCGACATCAAATATTATTTACCAATATACATGCGCAAGTTGTCGATCAACTTACGTAGGCCGATCGACCAGATGGTTAATTACTCGAATGAGAGAACATTGTAACTTAAACGCCTGTTTTAAATCAAATGGTGAATACACGTCTGCAATTGCGCAACACATCGTCGAAACATCGCACGTATGTTCTCCAGACGTAGCATTCAAAATAATTAATAAATGCAATAACAAAAGGGAGCTAGCCACATACGTAGCCTTATGGATAAACAAATTGCAGCCGGATTTATGCAAGCAGAAGAAGCATGTTCAGACATTGAGATTGAACTGGATGTGACGCACGCAATTGATTGGTTTCCGTTTCTCACACTCTATATGTTCACATATATTTTTAACTTGTTTTGCTTTCCAATTTATATATAAAGATATGTCCATTAGTAGATACTTGAGGAGATAATGAGAAAGAAATGTTTCTTGTATCTGATAAAATGTCTTTGTGTTTTTACACATAGAAAGGTTACAATGAATGTTTTTAAAGCTCGCATTTCAAAAGAATATATGAATATCGAAGCATACATATATATATATATATATATATATATATATATATATGTCTAGACCCAATTATATATATAAATATATACATATATATGTATAATATGTATATCTCAATCCATATAAGCAACCATGTGAGCTCCTCTCACTTTATATATAAAAATCTAAATATTCTTCTCCAATATATATTATTATATATATATATATATATATATATATATATTGCGAATATCCAAATAAGCATTTAAGCTAACATGTGAGTTCACCCCACATCTTATATGAATATTTAGAATCATTCATATATGTCTCTGCGTAATATGTATATAAATATAGATACACATATCTGTTAAGTATATTTAGATAAACATATAAGCAACCATGTGAATTTCTCTCACATCTTATATAAATTTAAATGTTCATCGTATATATATATATATATATATATATATATATATATATATATATATATATATATATATATATATATATAACTATAGCCAAATTACCTCTTTCTAACTCCATGTAATTTGTTCCGTTTTCTATCTCAGAATAATATTCGCTGTCTCGTATTTGGATTCATTATTAGCTCTGATTCCTCCAATCTACGTTTATTTCCATTCGAGAAGGCTTCATTAAATACTGGACCTTATGATTTTTCTACATATGTCATATTCAGGACGTTAATTCCTGATTTTATTTCAATTGATTCTCTAATCAACCTGGTTAATCTATTTCGGTAACATAGTGCAATCCGCTTACAGCCATCCGAGTTTATCTGATGACTATGTCTTTATTTGTATGCAGTTTTATGTTCCTCTCTACGTACCTTCATTGGATGCATGGTTTCACCTATATACCTGAGATTGCAATCTTTACAAGGTATCACACACACACCTGATTTGTTGAGCGTTTCTATTTGTTCTTTCTGATTCGGTAACTTATTGCCTATTGTAACTGATTGTCTTAACACTGTTCTTATGTAGTATTTCGTTGCTAATGTCCTAATTTTTTTACTTAATTTAGAATCTGGTTGAACCTGAGTTTTGTGCTTATTATTATTCTGATTTTCTAAATACCTTGGGTTATTTTTCTATTAAATTGCAATAGTGTCTCGTTCATGATATTCGCAGTTATTTTTTCCTGACAAATGAGAACCCATCAATCAAAGCCAATAATCAGAGCACCTAAAAATGTACAACATTCAAGATTTTACCGACCTAAGAATGCAATCAATTGTCCCGCACAAGAAAAATGCGGTCAAATCCACAGCAAGAAGGACAGCACTGCACAAAAGATTCAACGTTTTAGCAAAATGATTTTCTCTGTTTCCCAGAAGCAATCGCATTTTTCAACGGCAAATTATGGCATAATGCAACGTGCATCTGTTGTTGCTTAGTGCATGAGATGCAAATCTCTGAAGAATATTCCGTATGGATCAAATTCAATCCGCATCAATTTTGGTAAGTTCTCAGTATGTGTCCAATAAGGACGAAACTAGTTTACTCGATGGATTTCTTTTCAAGCCTTATGCAACGTCTAGTTTATTCTGGCAGCTCTAATCCGATCAGGTTATTGTTATTAATGTGTTTTTCTTCCTACTTAGACATAATTTATATATATATATATATATATAATATATATATATATATATATATATAATATATATATATATCATAGAACAAATGAAGGCACTACCGCATCATGAAAACTGATCAGGTAATGATAGTGATCAACATAATACATGCACAACAATTTCTCAGTCCATTATCATTTTTCCGAAAAAGGTCATCTATAGTGTAGGTCATGTTCGATCTGCTCCTCTTGAAGTTCATCTAATTTAACCCAAAACACCCTTTCCCAATTTTTCACGAAAAGACCTAAACAAACAATTTATGGCTTTATGCAAAAATAAAGGTCAATATAACAAAAACGACACATTATTGCGTGTGCCGTCATCGATATATTGTAATAGAAGATATTAGATTTACTCACCAGGTAGGCAGACTTTATTTCCCGTCTTGTCGCAATCGTAATGGCCATTAGTTGTGTCATCTTGCGCTTGACAGTACGTTAAGCAGTCAGGTGGTCCGTAATAGTTTTCATGGCAATAACCAAACATTCTAATCGCGGTTCTGTATACAGAAATTAATAGCAATTGATGTAAAATGTTCAAAGAACAAACTAAACGTTTCATATTTTAATGAAAAATCAAAAGCAATTACCAAGCCATTTTCACTTTAAAGTAATTAACTCATGGCTCTAGGAATCTATTTTGCATATCATGGCGAAAGGTCCATACTGAAAGTAAGAATGGTATGCCTCAAGATACTGAACTCCATGACCTCACCCAAGATTACACAAATTATGAACTTCAGGTTGGAACATTCTATGGGTTCTCGTGTAAGATGGCTTTCCGCAACATCAGTTGATCTGAGAATTGTATAGTTATCAGGCTGAACAAATGAAGCCGTTGCATACGAAATAGAGATCCTTCGTAATTGTGTTTTGAATTTATGTTTTCAAATCTGTACGCATGTATAGGTAGATGTATTACATATATATATATATATATATATATATATATATATATATATATATATATATATATATGTGTGTGTGTGTGTGAAAGCACATATGCATTTACATATACACAAATATTTGTCTGCATCTAGGTGTCTATGCATTTCTTCTGTATATATTACTCTATGTTTCAAGTTATGCAGGTACGAATTTATGTATTTATGTACGTTAAAATAATTATGCTTGATTGAACAAATTTCGTATGAATGTATGTACATATGTTTGTATGTATTTTTGTATGTATAAATCAATTTGTGTAAGTAGGAAGATATACGTGCATGCATGTATCTGTGTATTTATTTATGTATGCCTGTATATATGTATAGATGTGAGTATTTAAC